>SMDT01000403.1:0-175727 GCA_005392925.1 Aquilaria sinensis
ATGGCAAGGACCCATTAAAGAGAACCAGTGGACCAATAACAAAAAATAAGGCTGGGGAGCTCACCAGTTCACTTCAAGCTTTTGTCTTAAACTTCTTTATGGAGAATGGACTTGGAATTTCACAAGGAGCTTTTGGAACATTGAAGGAATCATATGGAGATGAATTCTAAGCTTGTTACTCAATTTTAGAGTTCCTAGACAAGTCACAAGACAAGGAACCCCAAGGTCATCCTTTAAGTGCACCCATGGAGCTCCCGTGAAGTGTTTCAAGGCCATTTTACTTCTACAAGCTGGATCTCTGAGCTCTAACATTTCAAGACCTCTTTCCAACATTTCAGAGGAAGAATCACACCAAGAGAACTCAAATATTCAAGCTTGAAGTTGAAGATACAAGCTGAAACCCTAAAAAGCCCATAAGTGCACCCAAAAAGACTATTTTGGGGTTTTTAGGTCCAAACTAGTATTTTCACGCTATTTTATTTATTTTCATGATTATTTACATTATTTATAAAATTATTTAGGCTATGGAATTGATTCAGGTCAGATAGGATAGGTGACATATGCTGCACATCTTAAATATGTGTTAAAAGGGTGTAGGAATCCTAGTTTGACAAGTTTTCTTAAGTCTTTTGTACCTAGGTTTCCTATGTGACTTGTGCTGTGAATTTTGCTAAGTCTTTAACCCTGTTTTGGCCTACAAATAGGCACACATTCTGGTTGTAAAACACATCCTTTATACTAAATAATATTACTACTTTAAGAAGAAATTCTCTTTTGTTGTTTGAGGACTATCTTGGTGCACAAGTTGCTTGTGTTCTTGGTTTTCTTATACTTCTTGTTTCTAATCATGAGTTGATTAGGGTAGGGGGTTTAAATCTAGTCTTTTTGATGTCTTATGGAGCTTCAAAAATGTCTTGGGTGGGTTTCTTGGCCATTATACCAAAAATCGTTCACATCAAGGAACCCACACATACATGGAGAGCCCATACAACTTCATTGGAATGGAATGGAAACATTCACATCTCTTTCGAATAAAAACATGCACAACTTTTTTAGAATGGAATGGAGACAGTTACAACTAGTTTGGAATAAAAATATTCACAACTAATTTAGAATGGAATGGAAACATTCGCAACCAATTTGGAATGTAAACATAAACAACTTGATTACAATAGAATGGAAAAATTCCTAACTAGTTTGTAATAGAAACATTCACCACTTGTTTAGAATGGAATGGAAACAATCACAACTAGTTTAGAATAGAAACATTCAAAACCAGTTTAGAATGGAAACATTCACAACTACTTTCAGATAGGAAAAATCAAAACTTATTTGGAATATAAACATTCACATCTAGTTTTGAATGGAAGCATTGAGAACCAGTTTAGAATCAAATGGAAACACTCACAACTTGTTTAGATTGGAAAGAAAACATTCACAACTAGCTTAGAATAGATTGGAATGGAAACATTCAGAACTTATTTACAATGGAATCAAAACATTCATAACTAGTTTGGAATAGAATGCACACATTCATAACCAGTTTGGAATAGAAACATTCATAAATATGTTAGAATGAAAATATTCACAGCAAGTTTAGAAGGGAATGGAAATATTCGCAACATCTTCAAAATGGAATGAAAGCATTCATGAACAGTTTAAAATAGAATGGAATGGAATTAGTCATAACTTGTTTATAATGGAATGGAAACATACACAACTAGTTTAGAATGGAATGGAAACATTCACAACTTGTTTGGGATAAAAACATTCACAACTAGTTTGGAATAGAATGGAAACATTAACAACTAATTTGAAATGAAGTGGAAACATTCACAACTAGTTTGGAATGAAATGGAAACATTCACAACTTGTTTGGAATGAAATGGAAACATTCACAACTTGTTTGGAATGAAATGGAAACATTCACAACTTGTTTGGAATGAAATGGAAACATTCACAACCAGTTTGGAATGAAATGGAAACATTCACAACAAGTTTGGAAAGGAATGGAAACATTCACAACTTGTTTGGAATGAAATGGAAACATTCACAACTAGTTTGGAATGAAATGGAAACATTCTCAACTAGTTTGGAATGAAATGGAAACATTCACAACTTGTTTGGAATGAAATGGAAACATTCACAACTTGTTTGGAATGAAATAGAAACATTCACAACTAGTTTGGAATGAAATGGAAACATTCACAACTTGTTTGGAATGAAATGGAAACATTCACAACTAGTTTGGAATGAAATGGAAACATTCACAATTTGTTTGGAATGGAATGGAAACATTCACAACTAGTTTGGAATGAAATGGAAACATTCACAACTAGTTTGGAATGAAATGGAAACATTCACAACTTGTTTGAATGAAATGGAAACATTCACAACTAGTTTGGAATGAAATGGAAACATTCACAACTAGTTTGGAATGAAATGGAAACATTCACAACTAGTTTGGAATGAAATGGAAACATTCACAACTAAGTTTGGAATGAAATGGAAACATTCACAACTTGTTTGGAATGAAATGGAAACATTCACAACTAGTTTGGAATGAAATGGAAACATTCACAACTAGTTTTGAATGAAATGGAAACATTCACAACTTGTTTAGAATGAAATGGAAACATTCACAACTAGTTTGGAATAGAATGGAAACATTCACAACTTGTTTGGAATGAAATGGAAACATTCACAACTAGTTTGGAATGAAATGGAAACATTCACAACTTGTTTGGAATGAAATGGAAACATTCACAACTTGTTTGGAATGAAATGGAAACATTCACAACTTGTTTGGAATGAAATGGAAACATTCACAACTAGTTTGGAATGAAATGGAAACATTCACAACTTGTTTGGAATGAAATGGAAACATTCACAACTAGTTTGGAATGAAATGGAAACATTCACAACTAGTTTGGAATGAAATGGCCACACATTCACATTTGTTTCAAATGTGTTGGTGTTCTTCACAAAAAGCCAAAATGAATGAAATTGAATTTTTTGCACATTGAGTCATGATATTTTATTAAGGCATTTAATCCAGCAATTAACATTTTGTTGTTTTGTTTCTGCATAATGTAATAAACATAATTGCAACCCTAGAATAATGATATTCTCAAACCTCCCTGGTCTAGTATTATTGTGGAGCGGGTTGCAATAATACATAATGACTAGCATATGTGGAGACTAAAATGAGATATGTAGTCTACATATGGGTACAAGTTAGAGAACTTGTGTACTGGACCGACCCACCATGAGAACACTACACATCGTTATATGAGTGTCATAAGTGATTCTCATAGTGATCATGGTATATGTAGTCCTTCGACCTAAGATCATCAAGGTTCCCTACAAGTAAGTCACATACTTTGATACTTTCCTTGTTGCTCATACCTGAGTGAACTTAAAAGAGGTCATTGGGTATGTCACATATCATGCGGAGGGATTTGTATGATCAAGATGGAAATTTTCCCTCCTATGTAACGGGAGTGATATCTTCGGGCCCCTTGATAGAGTAAGACTTAAACAAAATGCATGGCCATGCTCGGATGAGTTGATATACGATATCAATGTTATAAGTTTGAGTTGGTCTACTCGGTAATCAAGAAACCAAAGATTGGGCTATACAAGAGTGACACATTCCATGTCTCGTGCTTAGTCTTGATATCTTGGACAAAGGGACAAGGCATATATCGGTGATGATCATAAAGGTTTAGTCGAATCACAGAAAATCTTGTCACTTGGGTAGCAATGATGTGTTGCTAGACACCACTCATTGCTTATGATCATAAATATGATTTATGATCATTGCCAACATGGTAAGAGCCTATTGGGTCGCACACATAGAGCTATTTGGATCATTAGAGTGCATGGGCTAATTATTTGGGTTATGGTTTCACTTTAATTTTGTATTAATAATGGGCCCAAGAGTTGAGCCATTATTAAGCCCGAAATTAAAGCCTAATTGGATTAGGGCTTTGAAACCCATTAGACCTGGAAGTTGAGTCCCACTATAAATACAACTTTTATTGAGAAATTTGTAGGTCTTTTTGCCCTAGCCTCCCAAAAAAGGACAGCCGCACTCTTTTCTTGCAATTCCTTGGAGGATTCAAGCTAGCACTGTGAGCGCAAGAGAAACACATCTGCCGGGATGTGGTGGAAGCATGATGATCCTGAGAGGCTCGTGTGGATACCATAAAGCGCTTGAACACGTCAACTATTCAGGTTTTGTGATTCGACTCTACAGTTGAGTGAGAGATCTCAACCGAAAATTAGGTATGAAAATTTTTGAACACCCGGTTTACCCCGTTTCACTTGGATCCTGGATGAAATGGTTAAATTCCACAACGCTTGTTTGGAATGAAACCCAACACATTCACAACATGGAAACATTCACAACTTGTTTGGAATGAAATGGAAACATTCACAACTAGTTTGGAAATGAAATGGAAACATTCACAACTTGTTTGGAATGAAATGGAAACATTCACAACTAGTTGGAATGAAATGGAAACATTCACAACTAGTTTGGAATGAAATGGAAACATTCACAACTAGTTTGGAATGAAAATGGAAACATTCACAACTTGTTTGGAATGAAATGGAAACATTCACAACTTAGTTTGGAATGAAATGGAAACATTCACAACTTGTTTGGAATGAAATGGAAACATTCACAACTAGTTTGGAATGAAATGGAAACATTCACAACTAGTTTGGAATGAAATGGAAACATTCACAACTAGTTTTGGAATGAAATGGAAACATTCACAACTTGTTTGGAATGAAATGGAAACATTCACAACTTGTTTGGAATGAAATGGAAACATTCACAACTTGTTTGGAATGAAATGGAAACATTCACAACTTAGTTTGGAATGAAATGGAAACATTCACAACTTGTTTTGAATGAAATGGAAACATTCACAACTAGTTTGGAATGAAATGGAAACATTCACAACTAGTTTGGAATGAAATGGAAACATTCACAACTAGTTTTGGAATGAATGGAAACATTCACAACTAGTTTGGAATGAAATGGAAACATTCACAACTTGTTTGGAATGAAATGGAAACATTCACAACTAGTTTGGAATGAAATGGAAACATTCACAACTTGTTTGGAATGAAATGGAAACATTCACAACTAGTTTTTGGAATGAAATGGAAACATTCACAACTAAAAACATTTTGGAATGAAATGGAAACATTCACAACTAGTTTTGGAATGAAATGGAAACATTCACAACTAGTTTGGAAATGAAATGGAAACATTCACAACTAGTTTTGAAATGAAAACAAACATTCACAACTTGTTTGGAATGAAATGGAAACATTCACAACTTGTTTTGGAATGAAATGGAAACATTCACAACTAGTGGAATGGAATGAAATGAAAACTAGTTTCAATGAAATGGAAATTAGTTTGGAATGAAATGGAAACATTCACAACAGAAACATTCACAACTAGAATGGAAACATTCAAAATTCACAACTTGTTTGGAATGAATGGAAACATTCACAACTTAGTTGGAATGAAATGGAAACATTCACAACTTGTGTTTGGAATGAAATGGAAACATTCACAACTTGTTTTGAATGAAATGGAAACATTCACAACTAGTTTGGAATGAAATGGAAACATTCACAACTTGTTTGGAATGAAATGGAAACATTCACAACTTGTTTGGAATGAAATGGAAACATTCACAACTTGTTTGGAATGAAATGGAAACATTCACAACTAGTTTGGAATGAAATGGAAACATTCACAACTAGTTTGGAATGAAATGGAAACATTCACAACTAGTTTGGAATGAAATGGAAACATTCACACAACTAGTTTGGAATGAAATGGAAACATTCACAACTAGTTTGGAATGAAATGGAAACATTCACAACAAGTTTGGAATGAAAAAATGGAAACATTCACAACTAGTTTGTTTGGAATGAAATGGAAACATTCACAACTAGTTTGGAATGAAATGGAAACATTCACAACTAGTTTGGAATGAAATGGAAACATTCACAACTAGTTTGGAATGAAATGGAAACATTCACAACTAGTTTGGAATGAAATGGAAACATTCACAACTAGTTTGGAATGAAATGGAAACATTCACAACTTGTTTGGAATGAAATGGAAACATTCACAACTAGTTTGGAATGAATGAAATGGAAACATTCACAACTTGTTTGGAATGAAATGGAAACATTCACAACTAGTTTGGAATGAAATGGAAACATTCACAACTAGTTTGGAATGAAATGGAAACATTCACAACTAGTTTGGAATGAAATGGAAACATTCACAACTAGTTTGGAATGAAATGGAAACATTCACAACTAGTTTGGAATGAAATGGAAACATTCACAACTAGTTTGGAATGAAATGGAATGGAATTCACAACTAGTTTGGAATGAAATGGAAACATTCACAACTAGTTTGGAATGAAATGGAAACATTCACAACTAGTTTGGAATGAAATGGAAACATTCACAACTTGTTTGGAATGAAATGGAAACATTCACAACAAGTTTGGAATGAAATGGAAACATTCACAACTAGTTTGGAATGAAATGGAAACATTCACAACTAGTTTTGGAATGAAATGGAAACATTCACAACTAGTTTGGAATGAAATGGAAACATTCACAACTTGTTTTGGAATGAAATGGAAACATTCACAACTTGTTTGGAATGAAATGGAAACATTCACAACTAGTTTGGAATGAAATGGAAACATTCACAACTAGTTTGGAATGAAATGGAAACATTCACAACTAGTTTGGAATGAAATGGAAACATTCACAACAAGTTTGGAATGAAATGGAAACATTCACAACTAGTTTGGAATGAAATGGAAACATTCACAACTTGTTTGGAATGAAATGGAAACATTCACAACTAGTTTGGAATGAAATGGAAACATTCACAACTAGTTTGGAATGAAATGGAAACATTCACAACTAGTTTGGAATGAAATGGAAACATTCACAACTTGTTTTGAATGAAAATGGAAACATTCACAACTAGTTTGGAATGAAATGGAAACATTCACAACTAGTTTTTGGAATGGAAAATGGAAACATTCACAACTAGTTTGGAATGAAATGGAAACATTCACAACTTGTTTGGAATGAAATGGAAACATTCACAACTAGTTTGGAATGAAATGGAAACATTCACAACTTGTTTGGAATGAAATGGAAACATTCACAACTAGTTTGGAATGAAATGGAAACATTCACAACTAGTTTGGAATGAAATGGAAACATTCACAACAAGTTTGGAATGGAATGAAATGGAAACATTCACAACTAGTTTGGAATGAAATGGAAACATTCACAACTAGTTTGGAATGAAATGGAAACATTCACAACTAGTTTGGAATGAAATGGAAACATTCACAACTAGTTTGGAATGAAATGGAAACATTCACAACTAGTTTGGAATGAAATGGAAACATTCACAACTAGTTTGGAATGAAATGGAAACATTCACAACTTGTTTGGAATGAAATGGAAACATTCACAACTAGTTTGGAATGAAATGGAAACATTCACAACTAGTTTGGAATGAAATGGAAACATTCACAACTAGTTTGGAAACAACTACTTTGGAATGAAATGGAAACATTCACAACTAGTTTGGAATGAAATGGAAACATTCACAACAAGTTTGGAATGAAATGGAAACATTCACAACTAGTTTGGAATGAAATGGAAACATTCACAACTAGTTTGGAATGGAATGGAAACACATTCACAACTAGTTTGGAATGAAATGGAAACATTCACAACTAGTTTGGAATGAAATGGAAACATTCACAACTAGTTTGGAATGAAATGGAAACATTCACAACTAGTTTGGAATGAAATGGAAACATTCACAACTAGTTTGGAATGAAATGGAAACATTCACAACTTGTTTGGAATGAAATGGAAACATTCACAACTAGTTTTGAATGAAATGGAAAATTCACAACTAGTTTTGGAATGAAATGGAAACATTCACAACTTGTTTGGAATGAAATGGAAACATTCACAACTAGTTTGGAATGAAATGGAAACATTCACAACTAGTTTGGAATGAAATGGAAACATTCACAACTAGTTTGGAATGAAATGGAAACATTCACAACTAGTTTGGAATGAAATGGAAACATTCACAACTAGTTTGAATGAAATGGAAACATTCACAACTAGTTTGGAATGAAATGGAAACATTCACAACTTGTTTGGAATGAAATGGAAACATTCACAACTTGTGTTTGGAATGAAATGGAAACATTCACAACTTGTTTGGAATGAAATGGAAACATTCACAACTAGTTTGGAATGGAATGGAAACATTCACAACTAGTTTTGGAATGAAATGGAAACATTCACAACTAGTTTGGAATGAAATGGAAACATTCACAACTAGTTTGGAATGAAATGGAAACATTCACAACTAGTTTGGAATGAAATGGAAACATTCACAACTAGTTTGGAATGAAATGGAAACATTCACAACTAGTTTGGAATGAAATGGAAACATTCACAACTTGTTTGGAATGAAATGAAAAACATTCACAACTAGTTTGGAATGAAATGGAAACATTCACAACTAGTTTGGAATGAAATGGAAACATTCACAACTAGTTTGGAATGAAATGGAAACATTCAAACATTCACAACTAGTTTGGAACATCACAACTTGTTTGGAATGAAAAACATTCACAACTTGTTTGGAATAGAATGGAAACATTCACAACTAGTTTGGAATGAAATGGAAACATTCACAACTTGTTTGGAATGAAATGAAAACATTCACAACTAGTTTGGAATGAAATGGAAACATTCACAACTTGTTTGGAATGAAATGGAAACATTCACAACTAGTTTGGAATGAAATGGAAACATTCACAACTAGTTTGGAATGAAATGGAAACATTCACAACTAGTTTGGAATGAAATGGAAACATTCACAACTAGTTTGGAATGAAATGGAAACATTCACAACTAGTTTGGAATGAAATGGAAACATTCACAACTTGTTTGGAATGAAATGGAAACATTCACAACTTGTTTGGAATGAAATGGAAACATTCACAACTTGTTTGGAATGAAATGGAAACATTCACAACTAGTTTGGAATGAAATGGAAACATTCACAACTAGTTTTGGAATGAAATGGAAACATTCACAACTTGTTTGGAATGAAATGGAAACATTCACAACTAGTTTGGAATGAAATGGAAACATTCACAACTTGTTTGGAATGAAATGGAACATTCACAACTTGTTTGGAATGAAATGGAAACATTCACAACTAGTTTGGAATGAATGGAAACAAACATTCACAACTTGTTTGGAATGAAATGGAAACATTCACAACTAGTTTGGAATGAAATGGAAACATTCACAACTTGTTTGGAATGAAATGGAAACATTCACAACTAGTTTGGAATGAAATGGAAACATTCACAACTAGTTTGGAATGAAATGGAAACATTCACAACTAGTTTGGAATGAAATGGAAACATTCACAACTTGTTTGGAATGAAATGGAAACATTCACAACTTGTTTTGGAATGAAATGGAAACATTCACAACTAGTTTGGAATGAAATGGAAACATTCACAACTAGTTTGGAATGAAATGGAAACATTCACAACTAGTTTGGAATGAAATGGAAACATTCACAACTTGTTTGGAATGAAATGGAAACATTCACAACTAGTTTGGAATGAAATGGAAACATTCACAACTAGTTTGTTTGAATGAATGGAAACATTCACAACTTGTTTGGAATGAAATGGAAACATTCACAACTTGTTTGGAATGAAATGGAAACATTCACAACTAGTTTGGAATGAAATGGAAACATTCACAACTTGTTTTGGAATGAAATGGAAACATTCACAACTAGTTTGGAATGAAATGGAAACATTCACAACTTGTTTGGAATGAAATGGAAACATTCACAACTAGTTTGGAATGAAATGGAAACATTCACAACTTGTTTGGAATGAAATGGAAACATTCACAACTAGTTTGGAATGAAATGGAAACATTCACAACTTGTTTGGAATGAAATGGAAACATTCACAACTTGTTTGGAATGAAATGGAAACATTCACAACTTGTTTGGAATGAAATGGAAACATTCACAACTAGTTTGGAATGAAATGGAAACATTCACAACTTGTTTGGAATGAAATGGAAACATTCACAACTTGTTTGGAATGAAATGGAAACATTCACAACTAGTTTGGAATGAAATGGAAACATTCACAACTAGTTTGGAATGAAATGGAAACATTCACAACTTGTTTGGAATGAAATGGAAACATTCACAACTTGTTTGGAATGAAATGGAAACATTCACAACTAGTTTGAATGAAATGGAAACATTCACAACTAGTTTTGAATGAAATGGAAACATTCACAACTTGTTTTGGAATGAAATGGAAACATTCACAACTTGTTTGGAATGAAATGGAAACATTCACAACTTGTTTGGAATGAAATGGAAACATTCACAACTAGTTTGGAATGAAATGGAAACATTCACAACTAGTTTTGAGAGAAATGGAAACATTCACAACTAGTTTTGGAAACATTCACAAAATGGAAACATTCACAACTTGTTTGGAATGGAATGGAAACATTCACAACTAGTTTGGAATGAAATGGAAACATTCACAACTAGTTTGGAATGAAATGGAAACATTCACAACTTGTTTGGAATGAAATGGAAACATTCACAACTTGTTTGGAATGAAATGGAAACATTCACAACTTGTTTGAATGAAATGGAAACATTCACAACTAGTTTGGAATGAAATGGAAACATTCACAACTTGTTTGGAATGAAATGGAAACATTCACAACTAGTTTGGAATGAAATGGAAACATTCACAACTAGTTTGGAATGAAATGGAAACATTCACAACTTGTTTGGAATGAAATGGAAACATTCACAACTTGTTTGGAATGAAATGGAAACATTCACAACTTGTTTGGAATGAAATGGAAACATTCACAACTAGTTTGGAATGAAATGGAAACATTCACAACTAGTTTGGAATGAAATGGAAACATTCACAACTAGTTTGGAATGAAATGGAAACATTCACAACTTGTTTGGAATGAAATGGAAACATTCACAACTAGTTTGGAATGAAATGGAAACATTCACAACAAGTTTGGAATGAAAATGGAAACATTCACAACTAGTTTGGAATGGAAAAATGGAAACATTCACAACTAGTTTGGAATGAAATGGAAACATTCACAACTTGTTTTGGAATGAAATGGAAACATTCACAACTAGTTTGGAATGAAATGGAAACATTCACAACTGTTTGGAATGAAATGGAAACATTCACAACTTGTTTGGAATGAAATGGAAACATTCACAACTAGTTTTGGAATGAAATGAAAAAACATTTTCACAACAAGTTTGGAATGAAATGGAAACATTCACAACTTGTTTGGAATGAAATGGAAACATTCACAACTAGTTTGGAATGAAATGGAAACATTCACAACTTGTTTGGAATGAAATGGAAACATTCACAACTAGTTTGGAATGAAAAAAACATTCACAACTTGTTTGGAATGAAATGGAAACATTCACAACTAGTTTGGAATGAAATGGAAACATTCACAACTTGTTTTGGAATGAAATGGAAACATTCACAACTAGTTTGGAATGAAATGGAAACATTCACAACTAGTTTGGAATGAAATGGAAACATTCACAACTTGTTTGGAATGAAATGGAAACATTCACAACTTGTTTGGAATGAAATGGAAACATTCACAACTAGTTTGGAATGAAATGGAAACATTCACAACTTGTTTAGAATGAAATGGAAACATTCACAACTAGTTTGGAATGAAATGGAAACATTCACAACTAGTTTGGAATGAAATGGAAACATTCACAACTAGTTTGGAATGAAATGGAAACATTCACAACTAGTTTGGAATGAAATGGAAACATTCACAACTAGTTTGGAATGAAATGGAAACATTCACAACTAGTTTAGAAATGAAATGGAAACATTCACAACTTGTTTGGAATGAAATGGAAACATTCACAACAACTAGTTTGGAATGAAATGGAAACATTCACAACTTGTTTGGAATGAAATGGAAACATTCACAACTAGTTTTGGAATGAAATGGAAACATTCACAACTAGTTTGGAATGAAATGGAAACATTCACAACTAGTTTGGAATGAAAAATGGAAACATTCACAAATGAAATGGAAACATTCAGTTTGGTTTGGAAAATGGAAACATTCACAACTAGTTTGGAATGAAATGGAAACATTCACAACTAGTTTGGAATGAAATGGAAACATTCACAACTAGTTTGGAATGAAATGGAAACATTCACAACTTGTTTGGAATGAAATGGAAACATTCACAACTAGTTTAGGAATGAAATGGAAACATTCACAACTTGTTTGGAATGAAATGGAAACATTCACAACTAGTTTGGAATGAAATGGAAACATTCACAACTTGTTTGGAATGAAATGGAAACATTCACAACTAGTTTGGAATGAAATGGAAACATTCACAACTTGTTTGGAATGAAATGGAAACATTCACAACTAGTTTGGAATGAAATGGAAACATTCACAACTTGTTTGGAATGAAATGGAAACATTCACAACTTAGTTTGGAATGAAATGGAAACATTCACAACTTGAATGAAATGAAATGGAAACATTCACAACTTGTTTGGAATGAAATGGAAACATTCACAACTAGTTTGGAATGAAATGGAAACATTCACAACTTGTTTGGAATGAAATGGAAACATTCACAACTAGTTTGGAATGAAATGGAAACATTCACAACTTGTTTGGAATGAAATGGAAACATTCACAACTTGTTTGGAATGAAATGAAAATTCACAACTAGTTTGGAATGAAATGGAAACATTCACAACTTGTTTGGAATGAAATGGAAACATTCACAACTAGTTTGGAATGAAATGGAAACATTCACAACTAGTTTGGAATGAAATGGAAACATTCACAACTAGTTTGGAATGAAATGAAACATTCACAACTAGTTTGGAATGAAATGGAAACATTCACAACTTGTTTAGAATGAAATGGAAACATTCACAACTTGTTTGGAATGAAATGGAAACATTCACAACTTGTTTGGAATGAAATGGAAAAACATTCACAACTAGTTTTGGAATGAAATGGAAACATTCACAACTTGTTTGGAATGAAATGGAAACATTCACAACTTGTTTGGAATGAAATGGAAACATTCACAACTTGTTTGGAATGAAATGGAAACATTCACAACTTGTTTGGAATGAAATGGAAACATTCACAACTAGTTTGGAATGAAATGGAAACATTCACAACTTGTTTGGAATGAAATGGAAACATTCACAACTTGTTTAGAATGAAATGGAAACATTCACAACTAGTTTGGAATGAAATGGAAACATTCACAACTTGTTTGGAATGAAATGGAAACATTCACAACTAGTTTGGAATGAAATGGAAACATTCACAACTTGTTTGGAATGAAATGGAAACATTCACAACTAGTTTGGAATGAAATGGAAACATTCACAACTTGTTTGGAATGAAATGGAAACATTCACAACTAGTTTGGAATGAAATGGAAACATTCACAACTTGTTTGGAATGAAATGGAAACATTCACAACTTGTTTGGAATGAAATGGAAACATTCACAACTAGTTTAGAATGAAATGGAAACATTCACAACTAGTTTGGAATGAAATGGAAACATTCACAACTTGTTTGGAATGAAATGGAAACATTCACAACTTGTTTGGAATGAAATGGAAACATTCACAACTAGTTTGGAATGAAATGGAAACATTCACAACTTGTTTGGAATGGAATGGAAACATTCACAACTAGTTTGGAATGAAATGGAAACATTCACAACTAGTTTGGAATGAAATGGAAACATTCACAACTTGTTTGGAATGAAATGGAAACATTCACAACTTGTTTGGAATGAAATGGAAACATTCACAACTAGTTTGGAATGAAATGGAAACATTCACAACTTGTTTGGAATGAAATGGAAACATTCACAACTAGTTTTGGAATGAAATGGAAACATTCACAACTTGTTTGGAATGAAATGGAAACATTCACAACTAGTTTGGAATGAAATGGAAACATTCACAACTTGTTTGGAATGAAATGGAAACATTCACAACTAGTTTGGAATGAAATGGAAACATTCACAACTAGTTTAGAATGAAATGGAAACATTCACAACTTGTTTGGAATGAAATGGAAACATTCACAACTTGTTTAGAATGAAATGGAAACATTCACAACTTGTTTGGAATGAATGGAAACATTCACAACTAGTTTGGAATGAAATGGAAACATTCACAACTAGTTTGGAATGAAATGGAAACATTCACAACTAGTTTGGAATAAAATGGAAACATTCACAACTAGTTTGGAATGAAATGGAAACATTCACAACTAGTTTGGAATGAAATGAAAACATTCACAACTAGTTTGGAATGAAATGGAAACATTCACAACTAGTTTGGAATGAAATGGAAACATTCACAACTTGTTTTGGTTTGGATGAAATGGAAACATTCACAACTTGTTTGGAAATAAATGGAATGGAAAAACATTCACAACTTGTTTGGAATGAAATGGAAACATTCACAACTTTGGAATGAATGGAAACATTCACAACTTGTTTGGAATGAAATGGAAACATTCACAACTAGTTTGGAATGAAATGGAAACATTCACAACTTGTTTGGAATGAAATGGAAACATTCACAACTAGTTTGGAATGAAATGGAAACATTCACAACTAGTTTGGAATGAAATGGAAACATTCACAACTAGTTTGGAATGAAATGGAAACATTCACAACTTGTTTGGAATGAAATGGAAACATTCACAACAAGTTTGGAATGAAATGGAAACATTCACAAATTGAATGGAATGAAATGGAAACATTCACAACTTGTTTGGAATGAAATGGAAACATTCACAACTAGTTTGGAATGAAATGGAAACATTCACAACTTGTTTGGAATGAAATGGAAACATTCACAACTTGTTTGGAATGAAATGGAAACATTCACAACTAGTTTGGAATCGAATGGAATGAAATGGAAACATTCACAACTTGTTTGGAATGAAATGGAAACATTCACAACTAGTTTGGAATGAAATGGAAACATTCACAACTAGTTTGGAATGAAATGGAAACATTCACAACTAGTTTGGAATGAAATGGAAACATTCACAACTTGTTTGGAATGAAATGGAAACATTCACAACTAGTTTGGAATGAAATGGAAACATTCACAACTTGTTTGGAATGAATGAATGGAAACAACATTCACAACTAGTTTGGAAAAATGGAAACATTCACAACTTGTTTGGAATGAAATGGAAACATTCACAACTAGTTTGGAATGAAATGGAAACATTCACAACTTGTTTGGAATGAAATGGAAACATTCACAACTTGTTTGGAATGAAATGGAAACATTCACAACTTGTTGGAAATGAATGGAAACATTCACAACTTGTTTGGAATGAAATGGAAACATTCACAACTAGTTTGGAATGAAATGGAACATTCACAACTTGTTTGGAATGAAATGGAAACATTCACAACTAGTTTGGAATGAAATGGAAACATTCACAACTTGTTTGGAATGAAATGGAAACATTCACAACTAGTTTGGAATGAAATGGAAACATTCACAACTTGTTTTGAATGAAATGGAAACATTCACAACTAGTTTGGAATGAAAAAAGAATTTTCACAACTAGTTTGGAATGAAATGGAAACATTCACAACTTGTTTGGAATGGAATGGAAACATTCACAACTTGTTTAGAATGAAATGAAATGGAAACATTCACAACTAGTTTGGAATGAAATGGAAACATTCACAACTTGTTTGGAATGAAATGGAAACATTCACAACTTGTTTGGAATGAAATGGAAACATTCACAACTTGTTTGAAATGAAATGGAAAACATTCACAACTTGTTTGGAATGAAATGGAAACATTCACAACTAGTTTGGAATGAAATGGAAACATTCACAACTAGTTTGGAATGAAATGGAAACATTCACAACTTGTTTGGAATGAAATGAAAACATTCACAACTTGTTTGGAATGAAATGGAAACATTCACAACTTGTTTGGAATGAAATGGAAACATTCACAACTTGTTTGGAATGAAATGGAAACATTCACAACTGTTTGGAATGAAATGGAAACATTCACAACTTGTTTTGGAATGAAATGGAAACATTCACAACTAGTTTGGAATGAAATGGAAACATTCACAACTAGTTTGGAATGAAATGGAACATTCACAACTAGTTTGGAATGAAATGGAAACATTCACAACTAGTTTGGAATGAAATGGAAACATTCACAACTAGTTTGGAATGAAATGGAAACATTCACAACTTGTTTGGAATGAAATGGAAACATTCACAACTAGTTTGGAATAAAATGGAAACAATCACAACTTGTTTGGAATGAAATGGAAACATTCACAACAACTTGTTTGGAATGAAATGGAAACATTCACAACTTGTTTGGAATGAAATGGAAACATTCACAACTTGTTTGGAATGAAATGGAAACATTCACAACTAGTTTTTAGAATGAAATGGAAACATTCACAACTTGTTTGGAATGGAAATGGAAACATGAAATGGAAACATTCACAACTAGTTTGGAATGAAATGGAAACATTCACAACTTGTTTGAATGAAATGGAAACATTCACAACTTGTTTAGAATGAAATGGAAACATTCACAACTTGTTTGGAATGAAATGGAAACATTCACAACTTGTTTGGAATGAAATGGAAACATTCACAACTTGTTTGGAATGAAATGGAAACATTCACAACTTGTTTGGAATGAAATGGAAACATTCACAACTTGTTTGGAATGAAATGGAAACATTCACAACTAGTTTGGAATGAAATGGAAACATTCACAACTTGTTTAGAATGAAATGGAAACATTCACAACTTGTTGGAATGAAATGGAAACATTCACAACTAGTTTTTGAAATGGAAACATTCACAACTAGTTTGGAATGGAAAACATTCACAACTAGTTTGGAATGAAATGGAAACATTCACAACTAGTTTGGAATGAAATGGAAACATTCACAACTAGTTTTTGGAATGAAATGAAACATTCACAACTTGTTTGGAATGAAATGGAAACATTCACAACTTGTTTGGAATGAAATGGAAACATTCACAACTAGTTTGGAATGAAATGGAAACATTCACAACTTGTTTGGAATGAAATGGAAACATTCACAACTGTTTGGAATGAAATGGAAACATTCACAACTTGTTTGGAATGAAAAATGGAAACATTCACAACTTGTTTGGAATGAAATGGAAACATTCACAACAAGTTTGGAATGAAATGGAAACATTCACAACTTGTTTGGAATGAAATGGAAACATTCACAACTAGTTGGAATGAAATGGAAACATTCACAACTTGTTTGGAATGAAATGGAAACATTCACAAACTAGTTGGAATGAAATGGAAACATTCACAACTAGTTTGGAATGAAATGGAAACATTCACAACTAGTTTTGGAATGAAATGGAAACATTCACAACTTGTTTGGAATGAAATGGAAACATTCACAACTAGTTTGGAATGAAATGGAAACATTCACAACTAGTTTGGAATGAAATGAAACATTCACAACTAGTTTTGGAATGGAAACATTCACAACTTGTTTGGAATGAAATGGAAACATTCACAACTAGTTTGGAATGAAATGGAAACATTCACAACTAGTTTGGAATGAAATGGAAACATTCACAACTTGTTTGGAATGAAATGGAAACATTCACAACTAGTTTGGAATGAAATGGAAACATTCACAACAAGTTTGGAATGAAATGGAAACATTCACAACTTGTTTTGGAATGAAATGGAAACATTCACAACTAGTTTGGAATGAAATGGAAACATTCACAACTAGTTTGGAATGGAATGGAAACATTCACAACTTGTTTGGAATGAAATGGAAACATTCACAACTAGTTTTTGGAATGAAATGGAAACATTCACAACTTGTTTAGAATGAAATGGAAACATTCACAACTTGTTTGGAATGAAATGGAAACATTCACAACTAGTTTGGAATGAAATGGAAACATTCACAACTAGTTTGGAATGAAATGGAAACATTCACAACTTGTTTGGAATGAAATGGAAACATTCACAACTTGTTTGGAATGAAATGGAAACATTCACAACTTGTTTGGAATGAAATGGAAACATTCACAACTTGTTTGGAATGAAATGGAAAACATTCACAACTAGTTTGGAATGAAATGGAAACATTCACAACTAGTTTGGAATGAAGGAAACATTCACAACTTGTTTGGAATGAAATGGAAACATTCACAACTTGTTTGGAATGAAATGGAAACATTCACAACTTGTTTGGAATGAAATGGAAACATTCACAACTTGTTTGGAATGAAATGGAAACATTCACAACTAGTTTGAAATGAAATGGAAACATTCACAACTAGTTTGGAATGAAATGGAAACATTCACAACTAGTTTGGAATGAAATGGAAACATTCACAACTTGTTTGGAATGAAATGGAAACATTCACAACTTAGTTTTGGAATGAAAAACATTCACAACTTGTTTGGAATGAAATGGAAACATTCACAACTAGTTTGGAATGAAATGGAAACATTCACAACTAGTTTGGAATGAAATGGAAACATTCACAACTAGTTTGGAATGAAATGGAAACATTCACAACTTGTTTGGAATGAAATGGAAACATTCACAACTTGTTTGGAATGAAATGGAAACATTCACAACTAGTTTGGAATGAAATGGAAACATTCACAACTAGTTTGGAATTGAATGGAAACATTCACAACTAGTTTGGAATGAAATGGAAACATTCACAACTTGTTTGGAATGAAATGGAAACATTCACAACTAAGTTTGGAATGAAATGGAAACATTCACAACTTGTTTGGAATGAAATGGAAACATTCACAACTTGTTTGGAATGAAATGGAAACATTCACAACTTGTTTGGAATGAAATGGAAACATTCACAACTAGTTTAGAATGAAATGGAAACATTCACAACTTGTTTGGAATGAAATGGAAACATTCACAACTTGTTTGGAATGAAATGGAAACATTCACAACTTGTTTGGAATGAAATGGAAACATTCACAACTTGTTTGGAATGGAATGGAAACATTCACAACTAGTTTGGAATGAAATGGAAACATTCACAACTAGTTTGGAATGAAATGGAAACATTCACAACTTGTTTGGAATGAAATGGAAACATTCACAACTAGTTTGGAATGAAAATGAAACATTCACAACTTGTTTGGAATGAAATGGAAACATTCACAACTAGTTTGGAATGAAATGCAAACATTCACAACTTGTTTGGAATGAAATGGAAACATTCACAACTAGTTTGGAATGAATGGAAACATTCACAACTAGTTTGGAATGAAATGGAAACATTCACAACTTGTTTGGAATGAAATGGAAACATTCACAACTTGTTTGGAATGAAATGGAAACATTCACAACTAGTTTGGAATGAAATGGAAACATTCACAACTTGTTTAGAATGAAATGGAAACATTCACAACTTGTTTGGAATGAAATGGAAACATTCACAACTTGTTTGGAATGAAATGGAAACATTCACAACTAGTTTGGAATGAAATGGAAACATTCACAACTAGTTTGGAATGAAATGGAAACATTCACAACTTGTTTGGAATGAAATGGAAACATTCACAACTAGTTTGGAATGAAATGGAAACATTCACAACTTGTTTGAATGAAATGGAAACATTCACAACTTGTTTGGAATGAAATGGAAACAACCACAACTTGTTTGGAATGAAATGGAAACATTCACAACTAGTTTGGAATGAAATGGAAACATTCACAACTAGTTTGGAATGAAATGGAAACATTTTCACAACTAGTTTGGAATGAAATGGAAACATTCACAACTTGTTTGGAATGAAATGGAAACATTCACAACTAGTTTGGAATGAAATGGAAACATTCACAACTTGTTTGGAATGAAATGGAAACATTCACAACAAGTTTGGAATGAAATGGAAACATTCACAACTTGTTTGGAATGAAATGGAAACATTCACAACTTGTTTGGAATGAAATGGAAACATTCACAACTTGTTTGGAATGAAATGGAAACATTCACAAGTTTAGATTGAAATGGAAACATTCACAAGAAGTTTGGAATGAAATGGAAACATTCACAACTTGTTTGGAATGAAATGGAAACATTCACAACTTGTTTGGAATGAAATGGAAACATTCACAACTTGTTTTGGAATGAAATGGAAACATTCACAACTTGTTTGGAATGAAATGGAAACATTCACAACTAGTTTGGAATGAAAAATGGAAACATTCACAACTAGTTTGGAATGAAATGGAAACATTCACAACTAGTTTGGAATGAAATGGAAACATTCACAACTAGTTTGGAATGAAATGGAAACATTCACAACTAGTTTGGAATGAAATGGAAACATTCACAACTAGTTTGGAATGAAATGGAAACATTCACAACTAGTTTGGAATGAAATGGAAACATTCACAACTTGTTTGGAATGAAATGGAAACATTCACAACTAGTTTTGGAATGAAATGGAAACATTCACAACTTGTTTGGAATGAAATGAAAACATTCACAACTAGTTTGGAATGAAATGGAAACATTCACAACTAGTTTGGAATGAAATGGAAACATTCACAACTAGTTTGGAATGAAATGGAAACATTCACAACTAGTTTGGAATGAAATGGAAACATTCACAACTAGTTTGGAATGAAATGGAAACATTCACAACAAGTTTGGAATGGAATGGAAACATTCACAACTTGTTTGGAATGAAATGGAAACATTCACAACTAGTTTGGAATGAAATGGAAACATTCACAACTAGTTTGGAATGAAATGGAAACATTCACAACTAGTTTGGAATGAAATGGAAACATTCACAACTTGTTTGGAATTGAATGGAAAATTGGAAACATTCACAATGGAAAGTTTGGAATGAATGGAAACATTCACAACTAGTTTGGAATGAAATGGAAACATTCACAACTAGTTTGGAATGAAATGGAAACATTCACAACTAGTTTGGAATGAAATGGAAACATTCACAACAAGTTTGGAATGAAATGGAAACATTCACAACTTGTTTGGAATGAAATGGAAACATTCACAACTAGTTTGGAATGAAATGGAAAAATGGAATCATTCACAACTTGTTTGGAATGAAATGGAAACATTCACAACTAGTTTGGAATGAAATGGAAACATTCACAACTTGTTTTGTTTGAAATGGAAACATTCACAACTAGTTTGGAATGAAATGGAAACATTCACAACTTGTTTTGAATGAAATGGAAACATTCACAACTAGTTTGGAATGAATGGAAACATTCACAACTAGTTTGGAATGAAATGGAAACATTCACAACTTGTTTGGAATGAAATGGAAACATTCACAACTAGTTTTTGGAATTGAAATATTCACAACTTGTTCTGGAATGAAATGAAAACATTCACAACTTGTTTGGAATGAAATGGAAACATTCACAACTTGTTTGGAATGAAATGGAAACATTCACAACTAGTTTGGAATGGAATGGAAACATTCACAAGTTAGTTTGGAATGAAAAAACATTCACAACTAGTTTGGGAATAGAAACATTCACAACTAGTTTGGAATGAAATGGAAACATTCACAACTTGTTTGGAATGAAATGGAAACATTCACAACTAGTTTGGAAATGGAAACATTCACAACTTGTTTAAAAGAATGGAAACATTCACAACTTGTTTTTTGAATGGAAACATTCATAACTAATTTGGAAAATAAATATTTGAAACATTCACAACTTGTTCTTTGGAATGGAAACATTCACAACTTGTTTAGAATGAAATAGAAACATTCACAACTAGTTTGGAATGAAATGGAAACATTCACAACTAGTTTGGAATGAAATGGAAACATTCACAACTAGTTTGGAATGAAATGGAAACATTCACAACTAGTTTGGAATAAAATGGAAACATTCACAACTTGTTTGGAATGAAATGGAAACATTCACAACTTGTTTTGGAATGAAATGGAAACATTCACAACTAGTTTGGAATGGAATGGAAACATTCACAACTAGTTTTTGGAAGAAAAATGCTCACAACTTGTTTAGAATGGAATGGAAACATTCACAACTAGTTTGGAATGAAATGGAAACATTCACAACTTGTTTGGAATGAAATGGAAACATTCACAACCAGTTTGAAATGGAAACATTCACAACTTGTTTAGAATAGAAATGGAAACATTCACAACTAGTTTAGAATGGAAACATTCACAACTAGTTTGGAATGAAATGGAAAACATTCACAACTTGTTTGGAATAGAAAAAATGATAACTAGTTTAGGAATAGAATGAAATAGAAACATTCACAACTTGTTTAGAATGGAATGGAAACATTCACAACTATTTTGGAATGAAATGGAAACATTCACAACTTGTTTGGAATGAAATGGAAACATTCACAACTTGTTTGGAATGGAATGGAAACATTCACAACTTGTTTTGGAATGGAAACATTCACAACTTGTTTGGAATGAAATGGAAACATTCACAACTAGTTTGGAATGAAAAACATTCACAACTTGTTTAGAAGAAATGGAAACATTCACAACTTGTTTAGAATGAAATGGAAACATTCACAACTTGTTTGGAATTGGAAACATTCACAACTAGTTTGGAATGAAAGAAAACATTCACAACTTGAATGAAATGGAAACAATCACAACTAGTTTAGAATGGAATGGAAAAATTCACAACTTGTTTGGAATAGAAACATTCACAAATTGTTTAAAATTGAAACATTCACAACTAGGAGGGAATAGAAAGATTCACAAATAGTTTGGAATAAAAACATTCACAAGTTGTTTAAAGTGGAATGGAAACATTCACAACTAGTTTAGAATTGAAACATCACATCTAGCATAGAATGGAATGGAAACCCTCACAACTAGTTTGGAATTGAAACATTTACAAGAAATTTAGATTACAACGAAAATGTTCAAAACTAGTTTGGAATAAAAGCACTCACAACTGGTTTAGATTAGGATGGAAATATTCACAACTAGTTTGGAATACAAACATTTACAACTTGTTTAGAATGGAATAGAAACATTCAGTGTTACCACCTCACAAAAATGGGAGAATTACAAAGGGTGGCATAATGGTCAAAAACCATTATATTGTGTTATTCTCATCATAGTAAATGAAGTGTGGGGGCTAAAAGGCATGATCAACACCTCCTTAAAAGTGTTCTAAGTTGGTAATTTGGCCCCCAAGAAAACCTTAAGGATTGCTTGTTTGTCAAGCAACCTATAGACCTTTTTGTAAGGTTTTGGAAATTTGGGTACTCAATTGCAAAACTTTCACAAAAGAGACTTGGAGAGTTATGAGAAGGATATGAATGGTATAAAAGTACTATTGGAGGACCAAATTACTCATGGAAGACAAGTTTGGACAAAAGGAAACACTAAAGGCAATAAGGACCTAAATGCCCTAGTGTAAACCTTAAGGTGTTCAAGCTTTTGACTTAAGTCAAAGGGTGGAATTTTGGGATTCTTCCACCTTGGGGGAGGCAGCCAAGACTAGATAATTAGTCAAAAATGTTGGGCACATATGTACCAATGAGTTTAAGACAAAGAAACCATAATTAGTGAGCAAGGAAAATGACATAAAGCAAGGTTAAACTTGTTAAGTGTGTTTTGGTGCCCTTAAGCTCGTTTAGGGCCATTTAAGTGGCCAAATCACTTATCCCTCTCTCATTTTCGTCCTCCCCCAGCCCAAGAACACAGCCATACTTCCTCCATAGCCACCACACCTTCAAACTTGCAATTGATTGAAATTGAAGGCAAAAGGAAGTAATTAGAAGCAAACTGGAGCTATTTCTTGCATACTTCAAGGATCAAGCTTCATTTTAGGCCAACCCACTTTGGTAAGGGTTCTCTTGCTCTCATGGGTTGTTTTCTATATTTCCAAACATCCATGGAGCTATGGCTAAGCTTGGAAGAGAGCCATGAGCTTGATGAACCAAGCTTAGTGAGGGGAGTGCACTTATTGAAAGTTTTGTGACCTCGTGTGAAGTGCACAAAGATGGCAGTGAAATGAGGGTTTCTAAAGTGCAAAGTTAGTACTAACTAGTGTTAAAATCCTCCTAAGACCAAGCATTAGCTTGAGGATGGCTGCCATAATGATTTTGTTATGTTTATTACATGTTTTATGGACTAACCTATGGTTTATGTTGCTGCTGCATTTCATGTGTTTGCTAGTTGTGAATGGCTACTGCATTTGGTTGCTATATCTTGTATATATGCATTGTGGTTCTATGTTTTAGTGTCTTTCGATTTAGGTTTTGATGATGGTTACTGATAGCTAAAGTGTTATCGCCCTTTAAACCCATCAGCTCCGGCAAAGCACCACCCTCGGAAAGTCGAGCATCACCCACAAGGAATGCGAGCACCAACTTCGGAAAAAAAGGGGTCTGACACCTTGAACATCCAACCTCGGCAATCCATCATCATGCCCTAGAAATGACAGTACCAACCTTGGGAATACGGTGCATCACCATCCTTGATAAGGTGATCGAACCAGCTTCAGAAGAGAAAGACTCACCACCTTCGGCAGGGGAAAACGTCCCCGAAGGGGACCATCCGTGGCGAAGGGACTCCCGGATTATTGAAACGACCTCGGAAGAAAGCCCTTCTGTTCCAAAAAGCTCTCTTCTACTAAAGGGATCTTAGGAGTATGGAAGAAACAATTAAGGAGCCTCTGACATGCCACCCTCGTACACAACACGCCACCTTCATACACGTTCTGACACGCCATCGCCGCACACGTCCTGTCACGCAGACCTATCCTAGCCTTAACCTTCGGTCAGAATGGTCTGTAGCCGGCTAGAGGCCCCCATGCCCGAAGGTACGGATTGCATCTGACCGAACACGTGTCATAATCTGAGCAGGTTACATCAGCCAGATTTATTCATTCACACCCTCCTATATATATATGGTAAATGGCCCCAGTAGAGCGGGGGATACATTCTTCATATTCTTACGACTTTCAGCCTTTCAAAATACTAACTTGGGCATCGGAGGCTCCTCCCCGGAAAGATACTCCGAGGATGTCTTAACCTTTATTCTTTGAGTGTTTCAGGCAATCTCTCCCCAGGAGTCTCTTGTTCAGGCGTTCTTCCCTCACCAGAAGTCCCTCCCAGTCTCACTATGTCATATAGTGAAGATGCCAATGGGCATCATCTGGCGCTGTCTGTGGGAACCCACGACCACATGGCCGTCGTTGAAACTCGGCGTTCTAAGGACAAGGGGCTTCTGAAGTCCCCTTCCGCGCCAAAGGTTCAACCGGCAACTGAGCAAGTTGCCGCAAAGACTTCCTTGTCAGAGGATGAGTGTCCTCTAACCGTTACCATGAGCTTCCTGCGTGATTTTCCATGCTCCATCGTGGCTCAAATGATGCAGCAAACTAGACCGAAGGTGGCCACAACCACTTCCGGACCGAAGGCCCCCTTCACCAGCACCTCATCAGGAGAGAAGCCCGAAGTCAACTCATCGGAGTTCGGGAACCGGGGACCAATGTAATGAGTCCCCGATGGAAAACATACCCCATAGGGCTCGACCTACGGGAGAAACGGGGTCCAAACGGCCTAGGACTCCCCGCCGAATGAGTTCTTCACCAGAAGAGAAATTGCAATCCCCTCGGCGCCGAAGTTACACTCCAAAAAGGAGGCATCGCTGCCCACTACTGGAGGCCTCCAGGCAGTAAGAAGAAGAGCCCAGTGCCACACTCCTCATGGAAAAAATCCTAAAGAGGTTAGAGAGGGTGGAAAGATAGGTAGCTCAAAAACCCGTCTGGTCTAGGTTGTTAGAAACCTTCAACAGAGATGAATCGCCGTTTACCCGAACAGTTGTCGAAGCACCTATGCCGAGTGACTTTCGGGTACCTCGTTTGGAAACCTACAATGGCCGAAGTGACCCCTAGGCTCACCTAACCAAATACAGGCGCAACATGGTGTTGCACGGTGCGATGACGCCACCTTGTGCAAGTGCTTCGAGGTCACCCTCTCTGGACCGGCAATGGCATGGTACAACTCGTTAGCCCCCGGAACCATCATGGGATTCCAAGAGTTGTCTACCACTTTCACGCAGCAATTCATCGAAGTAGACCGATGCCTGATAGCCGAAGTGCTATCGCCCTGATCAGCCACAGACCACGGGAAAGAAAAGGCCAGACACCTGAGGCATACGACCTTGGAAAGGACTTTGGAGTGAAGGAAATCACATACTTAAGGCACACGGCCTCGGTAGCTCGCCAATTCCAACTTCGGGAGCCAGCGCAGCGCCTCCTTCGGGAAGGCGACCGAACCAGCTTCGGGGGAGAAGGACCAATCACCCTCCGAGGGAGAAAGGCCCCCGAAGACGGAAACGCCGAAGTTCCAGCCTGACTCCTGAAAAAGGGCTCCTCACACCTAAGTGAGACATCAACCAAAGGGACCTCAGTTGTACGGCAAGAGCTATCAAGGAGTCTCTGACACTCCGATCACATACGTCTCCGACACGCCACCTTCAGACACGCTCTGACACGCCGACGCAGTCTAATGTCCTGTCACGAAGGGCTACAGCTCGCGGCCCGAGAAGCCTGCAGGTGGCTAGGGGCCCCCGCGCCCAGAAATACGAACACCATCCGACCATACACGTGCCGCACACGTGTCACCACCTGAAGGGGTCACCCCCTTTCTTTTATACAAGGGAAATTATCACAGAAAAGGGGGGCTCCGGTGGCATCATCTGGCCCGGAGGAGAGAGACTCTCCTCTGGGAAAAAGGGACCGAGAGAGGCCGGAAAATAGAGGACGCCCTCCTCTCTCCGCCTGAAAACTCTCCCTTCAGCCCTCAGAAAGACACGCCAGGCAAGCGTCTCTTGTGCTTATTACTACGTCTCTCTCTCTCTCCCTCTCTCTAAGCACTGACTTGGGCGTCGGAGGTTCCCCCCCGGAAAACCACCCCGGGGGCCTCCTAACCCCTGTTTTCTGAGTGTTTACGCCAGGTCTCCCTGAAGGATCTCTGTCCCTGACTCTCTCTCGCACCGGAGGTACCTCCTGTCACCACCCTGTCACGGGGCCAAGAAGCTACCGGCCATCACTTCAGGTGATCAACCTTGGACGCCTTCCTTCTGGACTAACCCTCACCTCCAGGACTCCTTGTTGCCCTCACCACTGCACACAGTGGAGATGCTGGCTCTACACCACCTGACCGCATCATCTGGCGCCGTTTGTGGGAATACACCCAGGTTGCCTAAGTTGAAGCTCGGCGTTCTAAGGAAAAGGGGCTCCCGAGGTCCCCGTCCGCGCTAGAGATTCAACGGGCAACCGAATAAATGGTGTCAGGGACATCCCTAACTGAGGGTGAGTGGCCCCTGACTATTACCATAACCTTCCTACGCGAATTCCCACGCCTTGGCGTGGTCAAAATGATGCAGTGGTCAAGCCAGAGATGGCAGCAGCAAAATTCAGGCCGAAGGCCCCCTCAACAGTACCTCATTGGGATTAGAGTCCCATATCAGTTTGTAAGAGTTTGGGAAACGGAGATTGATGAGATGAGTCCTTGGCGGGAAGCATACCCCCGGAGTACGACCTACAGGAAAAGCAGGGTCGGGATGACCCAGGCCTTCCCGCCGAAAGAGTTCTGCACCCGAGGAAAAAATTGCCATCTCCTCGGCAACGAAGTCAAAACCCATTGCCCTGAAAGGTCGTCTGCAACTTGATGCGAGGGCAGAAGGTGCCGACTCTACTTCCCTGGACACGCTATCGCCGTCCCAAGGGACCCGCCTCTGCGCGACGTCGCGAAAAAGAGTAGAGCATTCGGAAAGGACTATCGAAATGGTGCATCGAACTCAAAGAGTACTACATCGCGCGTAAGCCTAGAAGGGCAGTAAGCGCCCAGGTACTGGCAGACTAGATCACCGAAATCCCAGAAGTAAGGAAGGCTGAAACCAACAAGGGAGACAGAGCGAAGGTAGATCCAGAGTGGAAGCTCCTTGTTAGTGCAACCCCAAGCGCAGAACATCAGGGTGCTGGGATACCCCCTCAGGGGCCCGAAGGCAGGGAGGCCACCAAAACGATCAAATTTGATTACCAAAAGTGCTGGGCCATCCGAGCATGGCAACGCTAGGTATAGTAACCTCGCACAAAAAGTGGAAAGATCCTACACAAAGGAATCTCGCAACCAAAGAGTCCCAAAAATCCTCATGAAGAGGCAGGAAGTGCGAAGATGTTCCGGACGATATTTCCTGACTAAGGAAAAACTATGCAGGCAAAGGTACGCAACTCCGTTATAAAAATATATATATCGGTAAAAAGGGTGCAGGACAATTCGTCCAAGAGGTGTGAAAACGGCCAGAGACACGCCAGCACCCGAAGACTGCCTTCGGAGCGGATAACCTCAGAAAGATTACACCGAGCCACTCCAGAACAGCACCCGAAAATGTGAAGTTCTGCGTGTTAACAGAGGACTACTTCACTGAGTGGGGTAAGGCAGAACTCCTAGCAACCATGCCGGCAAAAGGTGCACAAAAAGTTCGTCTGGAAGAACATAGTATGCTGATTTGGCATACCGACGGTGATACTGGCCAATAATGATTTCCAGTCTATGAACAAGGGATTTCAAGAATTCGTCACCGACCTCGGAATAAAAAGGCACTTCGGCCCACTAGCTCAGCCCCCGAGCAACAGATAAGTAGAGTTGCCAAAAGAGCTATAAAAGAGGGAGTATAAGAGATGCAAAGGGAAAGTGGCCAGGAGAAATTCCTACTGTACCAAGGAGTTATCAGACAACTCCCCGAGGGACCAAGAAAGAGACACTTTTCTCGCTTATCCCCAGTACAGAAAGCCATTATCCAGTTGAAGTAGTTCAGCCAGCATACAGATGTTTGATGAAAGAGGAAGTGACCTCGGGTTGAGAACTAAGCTCGACCAAGTTGTCAAACACTGAGAGGCGCCCGAGCTCGAAAGAAGAGCCTTCTCGGCAAAAGGTGGCCATAAGTGCAAACTTGCATGATAGGCCAAAAGGAACAAGGAAAAAGAGACCTCGCCCCCGAAAGGCCAAATTAGAACTCCGAAAACCGTCCTATGGGGTACTTTGGCCAAACAGGAAAGGGCCTTATTGGGCCCTAAATAAGGTCAGAATAGGAGCATACAAGCTTGGAAACACTGAAGGGAGAAAAACTGAAAAAGTACAAGGCACTCAGGCGCTTTAAAGAAATTCTATACTTAGAATATCTAGACAAGAAATGGGGAAAGCCAGAAATTTGTCTAAGTACAGAAAGTTTTCCCCTGTATGAGAATGTTCACCGAACAAAGCTGAAGCATGGACTCCCGAAAGTCTCCTGTTCCTAACCGAAGTTAGTTGGGTTATATGCCCAAAAGAGGGCAAGTCTACCGAACACGGCCGACGAAGGGCAGGCTAAAATTTGCCTAAAGGAACTTCGCTAACTACGAAAGTTTGCCCGAAGGATGGCCGACGAAACGAGCAAAGGAGTACCAAAGTCCCTTGACCGAAAGTGGTCGGGACAACTGGGAAACAAAAATTGCTCAAAAAGACTTAGCCAAAATCATGAAGGAAAATCCATTGAAGAAGGCCTTGGTACAAGGAGAAAATTACAAGAAGAAAAGTACAAAGAAGAAGAAGAAGGCAAAGGTCCTAGAACATCTAAGGAACCCCGGCGTTATGGGAAGCTCCGGCTCCTGAGTCTTTCGCCGCCGCCTTCGGTGCAGGAGGAGGAAACGGCAAGTTGAGGAACTCGACTCTCGACCAAGTCCACCGAGGCCCCCCGGGAATATCCAGGGCAGCCAGAAAGGAAGGATCGAGGTCCGGATACTTCTTCAGAAACTGATGACGAGCTAGGCAGAAGCCGTCCTGAAAAGCAACCTTGGACGTCTGGACGGCTTTGTCTCTTTCAACGTCCAACTCGTCCGCCTCATGCTGAAGATCCGAAACCTCCTTCTGAAGGTCAGAAATCTCCTTCTCCAGCTCCTCGGTTTTCTTCTTCTTCTTCGAACCCTCCTTCAGCGAGTCGACCTTGGCCTGGAGTTCAGCATTTTCAGCCATCGCCTTCGCCAGAAGGGCAGACTCCCCTTCTTTTTCCTTTTGAAGGGTCTCGTTGGCCGAAGTCAGGCTGATTAATTTGTCGCCAAGGTCAGACATCTTCTTGGAAAAATCCTTCAAGAGCTCCTCTTGGCCCTTCAAGAATTCCTCCCGAAGATTGGCAATCTTCTCCTTGCATATTTGGCTCAACTTGGTGTTTGTCAGCACCGAGTTGGCACAAAAGACTTTGGCCTTCTCCAATTTGCCTTCGGCCCAGGCTCGAACCGAAGACTGCTTTGCTGCCCAAGCTCGGAGGTATCCACTATACCCCAAAAGCTGCAAAAAAGAAAGGTACTTAGCGAAATTTGCACAAGGAAAGCCAAAACACTTAGACTAAAAGTGGGAGGAAAAGTGAAGAGCCTGAAGGACTACCTGAGCAGCATGCTCGGAAACTCTGGCGGCAAGGGCATCCTCGGAGGCACACTCCTCGGTGACTGCCTTGAAGGATGCCTGAGTAAGCACGCCCCTCGCCATTTGGGGAGCCATCTCCCGGCAGTCCTCGGAGAACAGGTTCATGTCCTCCGTGAAAGACCAGAACGGCTCCCTCGGAACTTTGTCCTTCGGGACATGAGAATCCCGAAGAGCCCGCCTTCGGGCGTGCTCAACCATCCAAGCTGAGGGCGCCAAATCCTCTGCAAAAAGAAACATACATCTCATCAGGTAAAAATTCCTTGCTTATGAAAGATGTAAGATTGCAGGAGAAAAAGGACAAACCTGGCGCGACCTCAGCAACATCGTCATCAGAGTCCCGGACTTCCTCCACGTCGGCAGGAATATGTTTGCCCTTGGCCCTTCGGCGCTTTTCTAAATCTTCAGCAGAAAGATCCGCCAAAGAGCCCACAAGATCTGCCGACGTGGCGGGACTCAGAGGGGCAGGAAGGGCAATCACCCCGGCAGGGACTTCGGCGGCAGTTTCAGGCTCGGCGAAAGTTGCAACCTTGGTGGAAGTTGCAGTGACATCGCCAGCCTTAGTGGAAGTAGCAATGACCTCGCCGACCTCCGAAACGTCCTCCGAGGAGGGAAGAGGGGTGTCCTTCTTGGCCTTCTTGGCCGAAGATGGTCCGCCCCCAGAAGTCTTGCGCCTCTTCTTTGTTTGTTCTCCCTTCTCGGCCTGACCAAGGAAGAGAGACCTGTAATAGGCGGCAGACTCGTCGCCCATCTCTGAAAAAGAGGGAAAACATCAGTGTGAGTCCACAGGCACTTATGCTAAAAAACTTTGAAAGAAACTTACTTTCAAAAAAGGCTTCATAAGTAAGCTCGCTCCGAAGGAGCTTCACCAGCCAAGAGTTCTTCCCCTCGGTAGCAGGAGCTGGCATGCCGAGATCCGTCTTGTGCTCCGTAACCACCCCCAGCTCCCGAAGGACATCCTCGGTCATGAGTTTCCACATGATCGGGAAAGGGTAGAGAGAGCGTGGAGGGACCTCGGCATCCCAGTCGGCGACAGCACGGATTCGTCTGTCAAAGTCCCCAAACCTAGCTGCCAACTCGGGAGTCAGCAACTTCCTGGGATCCATGACATCCGCCTCCAGCTTTCCCCGAGCCCACTTAGTCGGGACGTGCGACCAGGCCTCCGCCACCTTCAGGAAGAAGAACTTCCTTTGCCACCCTCGCCAGCTATCCTTGGTAGCGAAGGTGAACATAAATTTCTTGCTCCCAGATCCCCGAGGCAGCATGAAATAAAAGCCACCCTTCGGAACCGGATAGAGCTTATAATACTGCATGAACAGGATGAAATGGGGTTCTACCCCTAAGATCCCGCACATGCAGAGAAAAGCATTGAAATAGCAGTATGAGTTGGGAGGAAGCTGATTCACGGCTATGCCATGAAATTGGCAAAAGTCGCAAATCATCTTCGCTGGAGGAAACCGAAGTCCGGCCTTCAGTTGGGCTCAGAAAACGGTAACCTCATCACCTCGATTCATGAAGCTAAACTGGCCAAGGCGAGGTAACCTTGTGATGGCATACGAGGGAAGGAAAAATTTGGTCTTCCACTTTTCCAATTTTTCAGAAGTGGTGCAACAAGGATGAGACATAAGAGGTTGCCAGCTCTCGGGAATAGGCATGGTTGACCGAAAAATGACTTCGGAAAAAGGGAAAAATGATTTCAGAAAGAGGAAAAATGACTTCGGGAAGTGAAAAGAAAAGCAGAAACTGAAGGAACTCTAGAAATCAGAACCCACCAAAAGTCTTGCCGAAGTCTGGGTTTGAGGACGCCGTCGTGAAAGATCGCCGGAAATCGCTCCGCCGCTAAGACCGCCGCACAAAAGGAAGAAAAAGCGAAAGCAAAGCGAGAGCAAAGTGAGAGCAAAGAAACACAAATGAAGAGTATGACGGGAGGAAGGCTTATATAGATCGAGGAAGGGCAGCCAAAAGGGCGTCATAATTGCTGCGCGAAGGCGAAACGTCGCCATAATTGCCTCTCGCGCGCGAAAAGGCGTGCCCATCCCAGCTGATGACTGCCACGTGTCGCCCGTCACGAGAAACTAGGACACATTTTCTGACATCCGGAAAACCCGGGCACATTGCTCGAGACTAACACGCCTAGTTTCAAGACGCGTCGATCCACTAACCTATGGCGGGAAAAGTGAACAAGTTGGGAATCTCGAGAACACCGAAGGGCGGGCAGACGACACCTGTCCGAACAAGGCTTATCACCTAGGTGGCGAAGTGCCTTACCGGCCGACGTCGTACCCCAAGTGTAAATCCATAAGGTCCGGGGTTCAAAGGCTCCGTGCCGCCCTATTCGACTGAAAACGGACATACTACTATGTGGGCCTCTGGGAGTCCACGAGGTCGTCCTGTCAAAACTGCCAATTGAGCGATAGACGGACACCAGAAGAAGCTACTTGCCGAAGTCTCAACTTCGACTTTCCAAGGGGGGCATGTGATAGCCGAAGCGCTATCGCCCTGATCACCCACCGACCACGGGAAAGAGAGGGCCAGACACCTGAGGCATACGACCTCGGAAAGGACTCTGGAGTGAAGGAAATCACATACTTGAGGCACACGGCCTCGGTAGCTCGCCAATTCCAACTTCGGGAGCCAGCGCAGCGCCTCCTTCGGGAAGGCGACCGAACCAGCTTCGGGGGAGAAGGACCAATCACCCTCCGAGGGAGAAAGGCCCCCGAAGACGGAAACGCCGAAGTTCCAGCCTGACTCCGGAAAAAGGGCTCCTCACACCGAAGTGAGACATCAACCAAAGGGACCTCGGTTGTACGGCAAGAGCTATCAAGGAGTCTCTGACACTCTGATCACATACGTCTCCGACACGCCACCTTCAGACACGCTCTGACACGCCGACGCAGTCTAATGTCCTGTCACGAAGGGCTACAGCTCGCGGCCCGAGAAGCCTGCAGGTGGCTAGGGGCCCCCGCGCCCAGAAATACGAACACCATCCGACCATACACGTGCCGCACACGTGTCACCACCTGAAGGGGTCACCCCCTTTCTTTTATACAAGGGAAATTATCACAGAAAGGGGGGCTCCGGCGGCATCATCTGGCCCGGAGGAGAGAGACTCTCCTCTGGGAAAAAGGGACCGAGAGAGGCCAGAAAATAGAGGACGCCCTCCTCTCTCCGCTTGAAAACTCTCCCTTCAGCCCTTAGAAAGACACGCCAGGCAGGCGTCTCTTGTGCTTGTTACTACGTCTCTCTCTCTCTCCCTCTCTCTAAGCACTAACTTGGGCGTCGGAGGTTCCCCCCCGGAAAACCACCCCGGGGGCCTCCTAACCCCTGTTTTCTGAGTGTTTCTGCCAGGTCTCCCTGAAGGATCTCCGTTCCGGACTCTCCCTCGCACCGGAGGTACCTCCTGTCACCACCCTGTCATGGGGCCAAGAAGCTGCCGGCCATCACTTAAGGTGATCCACCCTGGACGCCTTCCTTCTGGACTAGCCTGCACCCCCAGGACTCCCTGCTGCCCTCGCCACTGCACACAGTGGAGATGCTGGCTCCGCACCACCGGACCGTATCAACGGCAAAGATGCCAGTTCAAATGTTCAACATATCACAGAAGAATGGAGAAACTATTCACTACTATGTCGAAGGGTTCAATCAAGAAGCCCTAAGCATGTTGGACTTCAGGCCAGAGATACGTATCCTCGCCATGATACGGGGACTTCAGAGAGACTCACAGTTGTTCTACGAATTCTCGAATGACCCCCCAGACACCCTTGGTGAATTTTACTGAAGGGCGGAGCAGCATATGACTGCTGAAGAGCTGAGGATGGGAGGCCCAAAGCTCGACCACGTCCGTACCGAGGGGTCGAGCCAACAAACTCGCTACCCAACCGAATCAGGTGGTCGACCTCAAAAGCTGAGAGGGAAAAAGCTGTTGACTTTTACTCCCTTAAACACCACAAGGATGAACATTCTCATGGCCATGGAAAGGCAGGGAACTTAGATTCAATGACCGAAGGCCATGACCTCGAACAACAAAAAGAACATAAAAATTTTTTGCCAGTTCCATTGGGATCATGGGCATGATACTGAGGATTGCTTCCAGCTGAGGAAATACATAGAGTCCCTGATAAAACAGGGCCAACTTCGACATTACCTGTGGATGCCCTCCCCAAAGGGGAGGAGGGAAGAGTAAAGGAAAGGAGATGACGAGGAAAATGACTCCGACAGACGTCAGAACCGAAGTCCTAGAAGACATCCACCACCTCCGGCAAGAATAATACAGGCAATCACCACAGGACTACCTTCGGCAAAAAAGAAAAGAAAATCCAGGGAGATCTCGGTGATGGAATACGGTAACCCATCAAAAAAGCTTATTCAGAAATATGGGTCTACCATAATATTCCTTCATGACGACCCCTTCTGGTCATGGCAAGGATAGGGAGTTAGGACGTCAAAACAGTACTCCTTGACGATGGTTCTAATGCTGACGTCTTGTTCTCCCATCTGCTGCCGAGTTTAGGTATCCCAAGGGGCAATCTCAAGCCCGTCACCTCTCCTACTTTCGGAGTGGGTTTGTCTGAACTCCCTGTCCTCAGATGGATTGACCTTCCCCTGATGTTAAGAGGAACTTCACTACAGAACAAGGATGAGCTATTTGCCTCCACAATGACAAGGTTCATTGTCATAGATGTCCTTTCGTCGTACAATGCCATCCTTGGAAGACAGACGCAAGGAAACCTTTACATTCACCCAGATGTGAAATGCCTGACTGTCACCTTCGCCACAAATGATGGAGATGCTGAGATCTTCATCGACCAAGGGGAAGTGAAAGGTGTTTGTCAAAGCAAGAAAGGCCCTAGCGAAGAGCTACACACAGACTACAGGAGTAAAGTCTGCACTTGCAGGAGAGGCAAAGAGGGAAGAAATAGAAGACCCTGAGAAAGTAGAAACAGAAGATATAGAACTTGTCCCAGGCCGAAATAGCCGAATAGGGAAAAAATTGGCCAAAGGTGATAAGGAAAAACTTGTATCTTTTTTGTTAATGAACAAAGATCTGTTTGCCTACTCGCCAAAGGACATGCCGGGGGTAGATCCTCACATAATTCAGCATAATCTTAAGATACGCCCCGACGTGAAGCCCGTGCGTCAAAAGAAAAGAAGCTTTTCGGCATATAAGAACAGCTTTGTAAAATCCGAAGTCCAACAGTTAATGGAGGCCGGCATAATAAGGGAAGTCAAATACCCCGAATGGCTTAGTAACATGGTAATCGCCACAAAAGAAGGGAGTAACAAACTCCAAATGTGCATCGACTTCTGAAATGTGAATGATGCTTGTCCTAAATATTCATATCCACTACCGCCAATAAACCAGTTGGCGGACTCAACCGCCGAGTATGGCCTCCAAAGTTTCCTTGACGCCTTCAGTGGGTATCACCAAATTAGGATGGACCCCGAAAATGAGGAAAAAACCGCCTTCATCACCGAAGTTGGTATGTACTACTACATCAGAATGCCCTTCTGGCTTATGAATATAGGAGCCACTTGCCAGAGGTTAATGAACAGGGTCTTTAACTCCCAAATAGGGAGGAACATGGAAGTCTATGTCGATGATATGATAGTTAAGAGCAAACTACCTAGTAGTCATATCACGGACTTGGAGGAGACATTCCGCCAGCTGAGGATCTTCGGAATCCATCTCAACCCTGAAAAATGCGTGTTTGGGGTCAACGCAGGTAAGTTCCTTGGATTTATGGTGTTTAAGATGATGCCACTCAGCTCCACCAAGAAAGTGTCACTAGCTGCCTACAAGATTGTAGGCAGTGCAGAGATGTGGTGGACAAACACCAAAGATAGGTATGCTTTCCAGAACGGTAGAAGGCTAGGAAGAGATATTGAGATAAGCTAGCCAGAGTTCATAGAGCTGTTCCAGGAACAGTACATCTTTGATGCCATCAAGGATATGTAGCAAGCTGCATTTGATGCTCTAAGGCAGGACAACCTTAATGTCCTAGAGTATGAGCACAAATTCAATCAGTTGGTGAGGTATGCTCCTCAGTATCATGGATTGGAGGACTTGAAGGCCAAAAGATTTGTCAGAGGCCTAAAGTCAGACATTAAAAATGCTGTTAGACTTTTTGGAGCAATCAGATACTATGAAGCAGTGCAGAAAGTTCTATTAGTAGAGCAAGAGGAGTATGAGACTAAGTACCTTCCCAGCGGACCAGGGGAAAGTAGTCAGGCAGGAGGAATGCAGAAGAAGCCACCGTACGGCAAGGGAATTGCCAAGAGTTCCCATTTTGGTGGTGAGGGCAAGGTTAAGGGGAAGTTCCCTAGCCTAAGGTGCCCTAAATGCAAGAAGTTTCATGGAAAGAAACCTTGCTATTTTGACACCCAAGCATGTCTAAGATGTGGATCCATGGATCATTGGATCAAAGACTACCCACCTCACAGAAGACCAAGGTCCAGTAAGGCTTATTGGGGCAGGACCTAGAGGCAGAGCACCAAGGGAGGGAAAGACATCAGTGAGCAGCTGGCAGGTCTTTCAAGTGGAGAGGCACATCAGAGCAGGGAGGAGCACTAAAAGGACATTTACCTTAATGGTATGCCTGTTAGTGTTCTGTTTGATACTAGTGCATCTGTGTCTATAGTGGCTAGGAAATTTGTTGATGCCATGAAATTGCCTACTGAAATCATGCCTAGGATATCCTTAGTGAAAACAGCAGGTAGTCAATGTCTTTTCACTAATGACCTAGCTAAGGATTGTGAGCTAGTAGTAGGAAAGACTAAGGTTATGACTAATCTGCTAGTGTTGGATATTCCTAAGTATGATTTAGTGCTGGGTATGAATTGGCTTGCTATGCATAACATAAGAATTGATTGTGCTAAGATGGAAATCACATTGCCTGATGGTGAAGTGCATGCATTAGTGAATTCTAAGGAATTAGTGTATGAAATGCATGGCATGGAGCTAGAGGTACTAGATGAGATACCTGTGATTTCTGAGCATGATTACTGTTATGCATTGAATGAATTGCACTGTGAAGAAGAAGTGGACAGAATACCTGTAGTGAGAGACTTTCCACAAGTCTTTCCTAAAGACCTACCAGGTATTCCTCCACAAAGGGAGATTGAATTTGAAATCAAGCTGCAACCAGAAGCTAGTCCAATATCCATACCTCCTTACAGAATGCCAATCACAGAGATGAATGAGCTCAAGAAACAACTTGATGAACTTCTTGAAAAAGGGTTCATAAGGCCAAGTGTTTCACCATGGGGAGCTCCTGTTCTCTTTGTGAAAAAGAAGGATGGATCTTTGAGACTATGCATTGACTACAGGAAGCTCAATGTAGTGACTATCAAGAACAAGTATCCACTCCCTAGGATTGAGGATCTTTTTGATCAACTCAAGGGAGCTAAGATCTTCTCCAAGATAGATTTGAGATCTGGATACTTCCAGTTGAGAGTAAAGGAAGAGGACATTCCTAAGACTGCATTCAGGACCAGATATGGGCATTATGAGTACACAGTCATGCCATTTGGTTTGACTAATGCCCCAGCTGCTTTCATGGACCTGATGAACAGGGTGTTCAGACCACATCTGGACAAATTTGTGGTTGTGTTCATTGATGACATCCTAGTGTATTCCAAGGATGAAAATGAACATGAACATCATCTGAAGATTGTCCTAAAGACTCTATTGGAACATCAGCTTTATGCCAAGTTATCCAAGTGTGAATTCTGGATAAGGGAAGTGTCTTTCCTAGGACACATCATAGATGCACAAGGCCTTAAGGCAGACCCTGAAAAGGTCAAGGCAGTGCAAGAGTGGGAAAGACCAAAGACTGTGAAGGAAATCAGAAGTTTCCTAGGATTAGCTGGATACTACAGGAGATTTGTATCAGGCTTTTCCATGATTGCCTCAGTTCTTACTCATCTGACCAAGAAGGGTCAAAGGTTTGAGTGGACTGAGAAATGTGAAAAGATATCAGGAGAGGAAAAGGTTCCTTGTATTAATCCTATGCCTACAAGCAAGGATTACTGTACTTCAAGGACCGAATCTATGTGCCTAAAAGACCAAGTTAGCTGCAAGATACATAGGTCCTTATGAGATCTTGGATAGAGTTGGCAAGGTAGCATACAGGTTAGCTCTACCGCCAAGCATGTCAAGTGTTCATAATGTTTTTCACATCAGTATGCTTAAGAAGTGTCTATTAGACACAAAGCATGCTATTGTAGTGGAAGACATACAGTTGGAACCTAACTTGACATATGAAGAGAAACCTATAGCTATCTTAGCCAAGGATACCAGAAGGTTAAGAAACAAACATATTCCCATGGTTAAAGTTCAGTGGTCACACCACTCTGAAAGAGAAGCAACCTGGGAAACTGAAAAAGACCTTATGGAAAGGTATCCTGAAGAATACCCGAAGCTTAAGGCTATTTTGGAGGACCAAAATTTTTAAGGGGGGGAGGATTGTTACCACCTCACAAAAATGGGAGAATTACAAGTGTGTCATAATGGCTAAAAACCATTATATTGTGTAATTCTCACCATAGTGATTGAAGTGTGGGGGGTAAAAGGCATGATCAACACCTCCTTAAAAGTGTTCCAAGTTGGTAACTTGGCCCCCAAGAAAAGCCTTAAGGATTGCTTGTTTGTCAAGCAACCTATGGACTTTTTTGTAAGATTTTGGAAACTCGGGTACTCAATTGTAAAACTCTCAAGAAAGAGATTTGGAGAGTTATGAGAAGGATATGAATGGTATGAAAGTGCTATTGGAGGACCAAATTGCTCATGGAAGACAACTAAAGACAAAGAAAACACAAAAAGGCATAAAGGACCTAAGTGTCCTAGTGTAAGCCTTATGATGTGTATGCTTTTGACTTAAGTCAAATGGAGCAATTTGGAGTTTTCCCACCATGGGGGAGGCAGCCAAGGCTTGATAATTAGTCAACAATGGTGGGCACATGTGTACCAATGAGTTTAAGACAAAGAGACCATAATTAATGAGAAGGAAAATGACATAAAGCAAGGTTAAGCTTGTTAAGTGTCTTTTGTGCCCTTAAGCTCATTTAAGGCCATTTAAGTGGCCAAATCACTTATCCCACTCAAGGGATGGCTGGCCAAAGCATGGCAAGAAAGTCAAATGTGGGCCAAGAAATTAAGACTAAGAAACCATGGTCTTGTAGCAAGGAAAATGACATAAAGCTTAATTAAGGCTATTAAGTGTGTTTTGTGCACTAAAGTCTTTATAAGTGGTTATCTTTGTCTTTATCTCCCACATTTGGTCTCTTCCAGCAGAAAAAAATGCAGCATCTCCACCCCCACACTTCTTCCATAGCCACCATACCTCCAAGATTAAAATTGAAGGCAAAAGAAAGCAAGAAAGGGCAATTGGAAGCTATGTGGTGCTAAGACTTGGGTGCACCTAGGATCAAGCTCCAATTTCAGCATACACTCAAGGTAAGGGTTCTCTTGCTCTCATGGACTTTTTTCTGCAATTTTCAAACATCCATGGAGCTAGGGCTAAGCTTGGAAGAGAGCCATGAGCTTGATGAACCAAGCTTAGTGAGGGGAGTGCACTTATTGAAGGTTTTGTGACCTAGTGTGAAGTGCACAAAGATGGCAGTGAAATAAGAGTTTTCTAAAGTTTCCTGGATTGTTTACTGTATTTCCAAACATCCATGAAGCTAAGACCATGCTTGGAAGAGAGCAAAAAGCTCTAGGAACCAAGTATGGGTTAAGGGGAAAGAAGCATGGCAAGGTTTCGGCCTTAGTGTTACCATGCTAAAGATGGCAGCAAGAAAGAAGGGTTTCTAGAGCCCAAAGTTAGTACTAACTACTGTTAAAATCCTCCTAAGGCCAAGCATTAGCTTGAGGAGGGCTGCCATAGTGATTTATTTAAGTTTATTGCATGTTTTACGGACTAACCTATGGTTATTGTTGTTGCTGCATTTCATGTGTTTGTTTGTTGTGAATGGCTGCTGCATTTGGTTGCTATATCTTGTATATATGCATTGTGGTTTTTTTTGTTTTAGTGTCTTTGGATGCAGGTTTTAATGAGGGTCACATTGCCTACTGAATCCAAGTGTTACCCTTACTAAGTTTCTCAATGAAACTTACTCCCCTCAATTCTGTCATTTCAGGTCCAGCTGAAAGATCACCTTCAAACTAACCTTTGTGGTTTGAGTTTTGATCTGAAATTTCAGGTACATGAACTTCCATATGTCTAGTTATGATCTGGAAATTTTGGTGATTTTAGGAGCACATTTGGTATTTTTAATGGTGGTACTTACTGTGTTGTGCAGCAGCTGTCCAGCATCCTGTTTATGGAGTCCATTGCATTTCAGGCACTCCTGTAACTTAGGGTGTGTATTTAGCTGAGTTAAGACCATATTGTAGTGCATGTATTCATGTACATGTAGTGTATGTAAAATGGGACAAGTATGTGAACATTTGAGTAATGTTTTGGCTATGTAAGTGATGTGGTGCAAAGCTGCCTAAGTGTGAATGATGGGCTGCTTACTTGTAAATTCTGTTTTGGCCACATAAAGTTGTTAAATGCAAGGGAATGTATTTCCTATGTGTAATGGACATATATGGGGTAGCCTTGGAGGGCTTTCCCCTTGTGAATGAAGTGTTTGCACACTTATGAAATTTTGTATGGGCAAAATGGTCATAAAGTGACCAGAATTTTGACTCTGCACTTAAAGTTCTATATCTCCCTGTGTAGAAGGAATATTTGTATGAAATTTTGACCACACCTAGAGAAAATCTAGAGGTTGAACTGGGATTTAGAATTTCTGAATTTGGAGCCCTGTAGCCAAAGATATGACATTGCAAAGTTGGCTAAAATACTGTTCATTTGGTCAGAATTTTGTAACCAACTTAAAAAATCCATAACTTGGTCCATAGGTGGGCTATTGATGTAAAAAAAAATTCCTTGGTTTGGTCTAAGTCTCTACTTGATAATGGAGCAAATAAAACAGGGGGGTACATGGCTTGAATGATACATTTTATTAGTGGAAGTTACAGGTGCAGTGGCTGGTCACTAGAACTTAACAAGATTGCCTAATGTGTGGTAGCCAAGACTAAGAATTGTGCTAGTGTTTTCCTTCTTTTCTACCATGGTGTGCATGAAATGTGAATATGTGCATGATGGTTGGACCAATATGCATGTATTTACATAGTGCCCAAGAGGGCCACTTGGGTATGCATACTAAGGGTAGTGTTCTGATAGCCTATGGAACATTACCAATCCTGGGAGTTTAAATGCACAATTTTGGCACCATAATTGGAATACCCCGGAGTGGGTAACAACCAATTCTAGGTCATGGGAAGGATAATTTTGCTCATGGGGTCTGAACTGCCTCGATGCATAAGCAATGACATTTCTTTCTCGCATAAGTACACAACCTAACCTAGATCTAGATGCATCTATATAGATGATGCAGGGCTTGTTTGGATCAAGAAGAATCAATACTGGAGCTTCAATCAACCTCTGCTTGAGCTCCTGGAAACTCTTTTCACATTTCTTAGTCCACCCAAACCTTTGACCCTTCTTGGTCAAATGAGAAAGAACTGAGGCAATCATGGAAAAGCTTGATACAAATCTCCTGTAGTATCCAACTAATCCTAAGAAACTTTTGATTTCCTTCATAGTATTTGGTCTTTCTTGTAGTGTTTCAAGAGCCAAACTAGCACAGTGGAATATAACCAAAACCCTATAGGATCCAAGTGAAATAAGGTAAACCGGGTGTTCAAAATTTTTCATACCTAATTCGGTTGAGATCTTTCACCCAACTGTTAAGTCGAATGATAAAAACTGAACAGTTGACATGTTCAAGCTCTCTACGATATCCACATGAGCCTCTTGGGATCACCATGCCTCCACCATGTCCCGATAGATGCGTTTCTCTTGCACTTGTAGTGTTAGCTTGTGTCTTCCAAGGAATGGCAAGAGAAAAGTGTGGCTGGAACTTTTGGGAGGCTAGGGCAAAAGCAAAAAATTTCTCACTATATGATGTATTTATAGTGAGAGTCAACTTCCAAGCCTAATGGGTTTCCAAGCCCTAATCCAATTAGGTTTACTTTTGGTCTTAATAATGGCTTAACTTTTGGGCTAATTATTAACAAAAAATTATTATGAAACCATAACCCAAATAAATTAGCCCATGTAGTTAAATAATCCAAATAGGCTTTATGTGTGTGACCTGATAGGCTCTTACCACATTGGCATTGATCATAAATCACATTTATGATCATAAGCAATGAGCGGGGTCTCATAACACATCATTGCTACCCAAGTGACAAGATTTTCGGTGATTCGACTAAACCTTTATGATCATTATCCGTATATGCCATTGTCCCGTTGTCCAAGATATCAAAACTAAGCATGAGACATGGAATGTGTCATTCTCGTATAGCCCAATCTTTGGTTTCTTGATTATCGAGTAGACTAACTTTACTGATGACATTGATATCATATATCAACTCATCCAACCACGGCCATGCATTTTCTAAGTCTCACTCTATCAAGGGGCCCAATGATATCACTCCCATTACATAGGAGGGACAAATCCCATCTTGATCATACAAAATCCTTTGCATGATATGTGACACACCCAATGACCTCTTTCAACTTTACTTGGTTACAAGCAACAAAGAGAAGTATCAAAGTATCAGACTCACATGTAGGGAACCTTGATGACCTTAGGTCAAAGGACTACATACACATGATCACTATGAGAATCACTTATGACACTCATATAATGATTCACATAGCATTCTCATAGTGGGTCAGTCCAGTACACAAGTTCTCCACCTTGTACCCATATGTACAGTACATATCTCATATTACTCTTCACATATGCTAGTCATTATGTATTATTGTAACCCACTCCATGATAATAGTAGACCAGGGACATTCAAGAATATCTAGGATTATAATTATGTTTATTACGTTATGTAGAAACAAAAACAACAAACATAATTACTGGATTGATGTCTTAATAAAATATCATGACTCATCGTGCAAAATACAATCATCTCATGGTTGGCTTTTGGACACAACACTAACATTTCCCACTCTAGCACTGCCTTGACCTTTTCAAGGTCCGCGTTAAGGTCTAGTACATCTATGATATGTCCTAGGAAAGACACTTCCCTTATCTAGAATTCACACTTGGATAACTTGGCATAAAGCTGATTTTCCAACAGAGTCTTTAAGACAATATACAAATGATGTTCATGTTCATTTTAATCCTTGGAATACATTAGGATGTCATCAATGAACACAACCACAATTTTGTCAATACAACACCCTGTTCATCAAGTCCATAAAAACAACTTGGGCATTAGTCAAACCAGATCGCATGATTGTGTACTAATAATGCCCATATCTAGTCTTGAATGCAGTCATAGGAATGTCCTCTTCCTTTATTCCCAACTGGAAGTATCCAGATCTAAAGTCTATCTTGGAGAAGATCTTACCTCCCTTGAGTTAATCAAATAGATCCTTAATCCTAGGGAGTAAATGCTTATTCTTGGTAAGGGAAGTGTCTTTCCTAGGGCACATTATAGATGCACAAGGCCTTAAGGCAGACCCTAAAAAGTTCAAGGTAGTAAAAGAATAGGAAAGACCAAAGAATGTAAAGCAAATTAGAAGTTTCCCAGGACTAGCTAGCTACTACAGAAGATTTGTATTAGGTTTTTCCATGATTACCTTAGTTCTTACTCATCTGACCAAGAAGGGTCAATGGTTTGAGTGGACTGAGAAATGTGAAAAGAGTTTCCAAGAGCTCAAGCAAAGGTTGATTGAAGCTTTAGTATTGATTCTTCCTAATCCAAGCAAGCCCTACATCATCTATACAAATGCATCTAGATCTGGGTTAGGTTGTGTACTTATGTAAAATAGAAATGTCATTGCTTATGTGTCAAGGCAGTTGAGACCTCATGAGTGAAATTATCCTACCTATAACTTAGAACTGGCAGTAATGATTTTTGCTTTGAAGTAATGGATGCACTACTTGATGGGTGGTTCCTTTGAGATCTACACTTACCATAAAAGCCTAAAGTACTTGTTCACTTAGAAAGAGTTGAACATGAGGCAAAAGAGATGGTTAAAGTACATCAAGGACTATGACTATAGTATAGAGTACACAGAGGGCAAAGGCAATGTGGTAGTAGATGCCTTGAGCAAGAAGTACTCAAGTCTTTTGAAAGGAGGATCCATAACTAATTATGATGAGTAGAATAGTTTGCTATGCCTATCGCAAAAGTGGCATAGGTGGGAGGAAGCCCAAATCTACACATTGACAACTCAGTCTGGATGGATTGAAGAAGCTAGAAAGCCACAGGAGACAGATACTGATATAAAAAAGATTTTAAGAGAGGAGAAATGTTCCTTGTATCAATTCTTTGCCTACAAGCAATGATTACTGTACTTCAGGATCGAATCTATATGCCTAAAGGATGAAAGCTCAGGGATGAAATACTTGATGAAGCTTACACAAGCAAGTTGAACATCCATCCAGGAAGTGAGAAAATGTATAAAGACTTGAAGACTCACTTCTGGTTGCCAAACATGAAGAGAGACATAGCTACTTATGTCTCCAAATGTGCCACATGTTAGAGGGTAAAGGTAGAGCACCAGAAGCTAGCTGGTACCCTGTAGACTCTGCTTATACCAGTGAGGAAGTGGGGCAACATAACCATAGACTTTTTGACTAGGTTGCCAATGACTAGATTAAGGCATGATACAATCTGGGTCATTGTGGATAGGCTAATCAAATGGGCCCACTTCTTACCCATGAAACTCATAGACTCCTTGGAGAAATTAGCCTAGATATATGTCCAAAAGATAGTAAGACTACATGGAGTGTCAGACTCCATTGTATCTGATAGAGATCCAAGATTTACAGCTCAATTTTGGAGTGCTTTTCATAAAGCACTAGGAACCAAAATCCACCTGAGTACTGCTTATCATCCTCAGACAGATGGGCAATCTGAAAGGGTGATACAGATATTGGAAGACATGCTCAGGAGCTGTGTGTTGCATTTTAAAGGTGAATGGGACCAACACTTGCCAATGGTGGAATTCTCATATAACAATAGTTACGAAAGCACCATTTTCATGGCACCTTTGAAGCATTATATGGAAGATGGTGCATGACACCCCACTATTCAGCGGAAGCCTCATACAGGCTAAATTTGGGTCTCAAAATTATTGAAGAGACAATTGCCAAAATCAAGAAAATTCAAGAGAGATTAAAGGTAGCCAATGAAAGGACCACAACCTATGTGAACAAAAGAAGGAGAGACTTGGAATTTGAGGTTGGTGACAATGTTTGGCTGAAAGTTGCACCAACCAAAGGCACTGTCAGATTTGGCAGAAGAACCAAGTTAGCTCCAAGATACATAGGTCCTTATGAGATCTTGGATAGAGTTGGCAAGGTCAAAAACCATTATATTGTGTAATTCTCATCATAGTGATTGAAGTGTGGGGGGTAAAAGTCATGATGAACACCTCCTTAAAAGTGCTCCATGTTGGTAACTTGGCCTCCATGAAAAACCTTAAGGATTACTTGTTTTTGAAGTAACCTATGGACTTTTTTCTTAGGTTTTGGAAATTTGGGTACTTAATTGCAAAACTCTTAAGAAAGAGGCTTACAGAGTTATGGGAAGGATATGAATAGTATGAAACTGCTATTGTAGGACCAAATTGCTCATGGAAGACAAGTTTGGAGAAAGGAAACACTTAAGGCATTAAGGACCTAAATGTCTTAGTGTAAACCTTAAGGTGTTCAAGCTTTTGACTTAAGTCAGAGGGTGGAATTGTGGGGTTATCCCACCATCGGGGAGGTAGCTATGGCTTGATAAATAGTAAAAAAGGTGGGTAAAATGTGGACCAATAAGTTTAGGACAAAGAAATCATGTTTACGAGCAAATAAAATGACATAAAGAATTATTAAGGCTAATAAGGATGTTTAGTGTCCTAAAGCTAATTTAAGAAGCCAAACTCAATTTTTCTTCTCTTATATTTGACCCAAGAAGCCACCACTCTCCACTACGCTTCGTCCATAGCTCCTCCATAGGCACCATTCCTCCAAGATTGAAATTGAAGGCAAAAGGAAGCAATTGGAAGCAAACTAGAGCTATTACTTAAATACTTCAAGGATCAACCTTCCAATTCTACCTACTCATCTTGGTAAGGGTTCTCTTGCTCTCATGGATTATTTACTATATTTTCAGGCATCTATCAAGCTAAGACTAAGCTTGGAAGAGAGCCATGACCTTGATGAACCAAGCTTAGTGAGGGGAGTGCACTTATTGAAGGTTTTGTGACCTAGTGTAAAGTGCACAATGATGGCACTGAAGTAAGGGTTTCTAGAGCCCATAGTTAGTACTAACTAGTGTCAAAATCCTCCTAAGACCAAGAATTATATTGAGGAAGGCTACCACAGTGATTTACTTAAGTTTATTGCATGTTTTATGGACTAACCTATTGTTTATGTTGCTACAACATTTCATGTATTTATTGGTGGTGAATGGCTACTGAATTTGGTTGCTATGTCTTGTATATATGCATTCTAGTTCTGTGTTTTAGTGCCTTTGGATGCAGGTGTTAATGAGGGTCACATTTCCTTAAGAAACCAGGTGTTTCCCTCACTAAGTTTCACAATGAAACTTACTCCCCTCAATTTTTCCATTTTAGGTCCAACAAAAAGTTCACATTCAAATTGACCTTTGTGGTTTGATTTTTGATCTAAAATTTCAGGTACATGAACTTCCACATATCTAGTTATGATTTGAAAATTTTGGTGATTTTAGGAGCACATTTGGTTTTTTTAGTGATGGTGCTTATTGTGTTATGCGGCATCTGTCCAACATCCTATTCTGGAGTCCATTGTTTCTCAGGCACTCCTATAACTTAGGGTGCATATTTAGCTAAGTTAAGACCATTTTTTAGTGAATATATGCAGGTACATATAGTGTATGTAAAATGATACAAGTATGTGAACATTTGAGCAATGTTTTCGTTATGTATGTGATATGGTGTAAAGCTGCCTAAGTGTGAATGATAGGCTGCTTACTTGTAAACTTTATTTTAGCCACATAAAGTTGCTAGATACAAGAAAATGTATTTCCTATGTGTATTGTACAAATATGGGTAGCCTTGTAGGGCTTTCCCCTTATGAATGAAGTGTTTGCACACTTATGAAATTCTTTATGGGCAAAATAAAGTGACTAGAATTTTGACTTTGTACTCCAAGTTCTATATTTCCCTGTGTATAAAGTATATTCATATAGAAATTCTTGTCACATCTAGAGCACATCTAGAGGTTGAACTAGGATTTGGAATTTCTGAATTTGGAGCTTTATAGCTAAAGATATGACATTGCAAAGTTCGCTAAGTTACTGTTCATTTTGTAACCAACTAAAAAAATCCATAACTTGGTCCATAGGTGGGATATTGATGTAAAAAAAAAACTTCCTTGGTTTGCTGTGAGTCTCTACTTGATAATGGAGCAAACAAAATAGGGGGTTTGGGTGCAGTGGGTGGAATTTTTGAACCTAATAGGAATGCTTAATGTTTGGAAGCCAAAACTAAGACTTGTGCTAGTGTGTACCTTCTTAGCTGCCATAGTGTGCAAAAATGTGAATATGTGTGTTATGGTTAGACCAATATGCATGTATCTACATAGTGCTCAAAAGGGCTACTTGAGTATGTACACTGGGTTCTTTTTCTGATGACCTATAGGACACACCAATCCTGGGAGTTTAAATGCATAGTTTTGGCACCATAACTGGATTAACTTGAAGTGGGTAACAAGTTGGACAAGAAAGAAGGCTTTGTGGAATCATGACTTAGCCAAAATGGACAAGTGTCTTTAAAATTGGCTTAACGGTAACTAAAGCAAGCATGAAGCTTGCATGAATAATTTGAGCGCCTAGATTAAAGATTCCTCCCTTTACACTTGTGATAGACTTGCAAATAAGTCCCTCAATTCCACAAATCATCATTTGCATCTTCCTTCTTCTCGCCCAAGTCATGTTTAAACCTGAGAGTGTTTAACACTCAAAATACATTCAAGCTTCATTAAGTATGTCACTTCCTAAGTTCAACGAGCACAAGTCCTAATACGATCAAAGAAGGCACAACCAAGGATGGCAAGGATCCATTGAAGATAATTCATAGACCATTGGCAAGGGAGAAGGCTAATGAGCTCACTAGTGCACTTCAAGCTTTTGTATGAAGCCTTTTCATAGAGAGTGGGCTTGGAATTTTGCAAGGAGCTGCTGGAACATGGAAGGAATCATATGGAGATGATGGCCAAGCTTGGATGTTGACAAATTGGTGATGTTCTGCTAGAAAAATCATATCTTGAGTTAAACAGATCTGAATTGAGTAATTCTTGATTCATTGGAAAGGTAACATCTGGAGATAAAAATCCTATGTAGACCATGAAACCAACTTTGCACGTTAAGGAGGTCCAATTTAGCTTCAAAATTGCGATTTGTGAGTTATCGCTGATTCATAAGTAGTTGCAGTATTTTGGTCATATCTTTGGATTTATATGTCTATTTTGTGCGGTTCAGGTGTCATTTCAAAGCTAATAAATGGATCTACAACTTTAATGCTTTGAATTTTGAGAAATCATGGCTGCATCAAGTTTGAATTTCAGCTTGCAGTTGAAGACACAAGCAAGAACCACCTAAGAAGACTATTTTGGGGTCTTTATGGCCATTCTTGTGTTGTAACGTATTTTATTTTATTTTCCTTCTAATTAACATTGTTTAGGATGTTATTTAGGCCATGGAAGTGATTCAGGTTACTTAGGATAAATGAAATTCGCTGCACACCTTAAACATGTGTTAACAGGGTGTAGGAATCCTAGTTTGACTAGGTTTTCTTGAGTCCTTTGTAACTAGGTTTCCTAGGTGACTTGGGCTGCAAATTTTGCTAAGTCTTTTACCCTAGTTGGGGCCTATAAATAGGCAAATATTTTGGTTGTAAAACAATAGCCTTGACATGAAATAATATTGCTACTTTGGAGAGATTTTCTCTTTGGTTCTTTGTGGACTACCTTGGTGCACAAGTGTGCTTGTGTTCTTGGTGTTTTTATACTTCTCGTTTCTAGTCACAGGTTGATTAGGGGTGGGGGTCTTCAAATCCAGTCTCTTTGATGTCTTGTGGAGCTTGAAAAAATCTTAGGCGTGTTGCATGGTCTTTATACCATTGGGGTTTGCATCAAGTCCTAAGTTACCCATGTTCATAAGGCCTTAATCCACATAGCCCACGGCTTAATCAGTTAGGAATTTAAGGGCATTACAACTTTGGCGATGTGTATCACCTTTGGGAAAACATTATTAGGAACAACATTTTACCACCTTCAGTCAATGTGAAAATTTATCCAAGTGCTGAACATTGTATAACTTTGGAAATTCCTAACAACAACTTCGGATGTTTTCCATGGAACTACATTGTCTCTTTCAAAATTTCTAAGTCTTTAGAAAACTTCTTAGTGTAGAATTTTTTTAGAGAACCTGAATGTCTAGTGTTTTTCAGTTCTTCTCCTTTAGCACATTTGAGCTTGTAGACTCCAGGCCAAACTTCATCTGTGACCAAATAAGGTCTTTCCCAATTTGCTCGAAGTACAAAATGAGATGGTTTTTAGGCTTCTAGCTCAGCCTTTTGGAGAACTAGGTCTCCTACCTTGATTTATTTAGGTTTGATTACATAACCCCTCATGGGCCTGTGCAGGAAGCCTATGGGAACTTGTCCCATGCTAGTCGCAATTGGCTAATTGATTATGTGTGCACTAGTTAAAACTTTTATGCTTATAGTTATTTAATCCTACTATGCAATCATTTATGAGTTTATCCTTTGACTTAATCAATAAAATAAAGAAATGGTGCTTGAAACATTGCCATGGCATATTTTAATAGAAACAAATATGAAAATTGTCAAAGCATTCAAAGCAATTAAGTGGAATTAACTACACATAATCAATTATGTGCAAGCATCCAAAGAAGAGTAGACTATGTTTGTACCCAAGATCGACTCTATAGTTAACTACTCAACATGACCATTGGAGGCAAACTAGTATATGAAAACTCTACACTAAATGGCTGTACTGAGATCCAGAAGCAGGCTTCCGCTTTAGAGTAAACTCCTAGTGGCAAGCTTCGCAAGCCCCTCCTTGTGCTTCACTAGCCTCTGTAGGGTAAAAAGTCAACTGTTGTTAGTACAATAACTTAACCAACAAGTGACCCATTAACTAGAATCATAATGTTTGAAATAAACCAAATACCAACTCACAAGCCTAGCTCAACAACACTTAACAATCGCTAGCTCAACGATGCCCAAAACTGCACAACAAAAAGTAAGGGAGTAAGAATCTAAGATTCTCAGTAAAGGGTCTTCAACCTGTAAGAAAAATCTTAAGGACTTGACATATACAAGGATATGAAACCAACTACACGTGCTTGCAACCTGAGGGTCTAATATATGCGCATATACCTAGGATCTTTAGGACCCCTTCTCTTCCTAGTCCTCCTCACAGGGCGTCACTTCGTGCCTAGCGAGTTCTAGCCACTAACTCGCTCACAGTAAGCCTTAGCTTATAGACTGACGCAGTAACGTAGCCTTCCCTTAGTTGTTGTGCCGACGAACATGGTGGATGCTCCTTGCTTGCACTGTCAGAAATCCACTAGGTGTACTAGGCCACCACATAGTGCCTTAAGTTCTTAGACTTGACTAGGTCAATTGTGTACTAAGCCTCCATACATTTAACCTACCAAGGATGCACTAGGCTTTCACTTATGCCTCAAGGCATAGCCTAGCTAGGCAGAAACTGCACTAAGCCTTCATCCATGGTGCTCCCCTATCCAGCATTACTTTGTTCACACTAGTGGAGTGGCAATGATCATGGTTGGACTCATTTACTAGGTTTTTTGGAATCCCAACTAGGTGCACTAAGGTTTCCAGATTGAAGCCTCAAATCAAAAATCTCAACTAGGCTTCCAATGGTACTAAACCTTGCACCCAACTAATGGTACCCATTGTGACCATATTTGCCTTTAAAACTTGCCTTCACTTTGAGTTGAAATAAATTTAAACCTAGTCCATACTAGGGGAAGTGAAGCAATGGAAGTGATAGTACTCCCTTTTAGCTTCACATTGAATCTAGAATCACCTCAATCAAACACCCGAGCAAAAAGTTATGAAGAAAACAAAACCGGGTGTCAATGCTGTTGCGGTGACGCATCGCCACAGTTGTTGACGTGCTGCCAATTTCTAAGGTATTGGCAACACGTTGTGGGAACTCATATTGATTGGCGATCCTATGAAATGCCCAGAAAATCCCAGATTATGTGCCATAGCTAATCTGGGGCCTTCCGAGGCTATTCAATGGCCCTAAGGACACCTAGAAATGCCTCAGACATTCAAGTACTCATGCAATAAGCCACAAATGCACTATTTAACCCAATCCTATTGTGTCCATAAACACCGTACAAATCATCAGAAACTCACTAGTCCAACATGTTCATCACCATCCACCAACTAATGTCATTCATCAAACTACTTGAATTTAACAAATAAACAAGCTAGGAATGGAATCCAATCTGCTTGAATCATAAATTCCTTACCTCAATTACATAAGAGCTAGCAAGAATCAAGCACCAAAAGCTTCAACTTCAAGCACAAGGCTCGACTAGCATTTTCTATGGTTCCAAGCAAATTCAACTTATAAGGCACCAATTCAAGCTTCTTCTAACTAGAACCAAGCTCATAAAAGCTCAAGAAACCAAGAACAATTAAAGAACAACAAGTCCTAGCTGAATTTAGAGCTTACCTAGCTCAAAATTGTGATTTTGAGCTTAAACTAAGCAACCCATGCAAAAACAAGCTTTTTTCCACTTGGGTTCTTCATGAAACTTTGATTTCCACCAAGAATTGATGTTTTGGGTGAGATTTGGCTATGGAGTTTGAGAGAAGGATGAGAGCTACGGGTTCATGAGGAGATGAATAGTGATGCCAAAATCTTCAAAATGGTTTAAATAGCCAACTTCTCACTTACCCTTCAACTTCTTTAGTTTTCCAAAAAGAAAAATAGGCTTGGCAATTTAGCCCAACTCTTTGGTTTCTAGTCACTTAGGTCCAAAAGATCAACTTATGAGCTTAAATATCAAACTTATCACCTCGGGGTACAAAATGACCATTTTGCCATTAGTGACACTCAAGTGCCAAATTAAATAGGAACCATCTATCCTTTAGATAACTTACTTGATCTTGCTAATTCACCTTTAATCAAGGCATTTAAACTATGGATTTATGAACTTACCTTACACACCGAGCGTTCTGTTAGGAGGGCTATAAAATTCTCCCCACCTTGGAGAATTCGGTCCTTCAAATTCAATCTCCCCACCTTAAGTCATTATACTAGGATACGGTGCCAACATATCCCAATCAAACTTACCAAGGGATGTCAGTCATACAAAAACCCACTTGGTGACAAACTACTCGACCCATTCAGCTAATGCCTTTAGAGCACTTGAGTCGGGCCCTGTCTCGTATAGGTATTATGGCTAATGCTATTCCTTTGTGCTAACTCCCAATCATAGTCTGATTTTTGTTCACTATTCTCTCCATTTTAGTCTGACCTTACTCAGTCTGAAACACATTAATACAATATGGCTATTGAAGACTATGGCATGGCCTCTCCATACCTTTAGCACATGGTGCTGCTAAAGCATAGCTGATTACTCCAAGTTGTCCTAACAAATCTAATGAATCACAAATTCTTCACCACAACCTCTATGTTGAGTTCTCTAGTGTAAGATAGCTTAACATGCTTTTAAAAGTTTGTCCACTACCCTTACACTATTAGGGTTTCTCTAAAAGTTCAGCACCAACAGACTTCCTTCACTTACTCCTCTGTGCCAAAGCTAACTAGTGTAAGCTAACTTAACAAGTTAAACTTGTTCATTAACACTCACACTAGGAAAAGTTTGACCCTAGGCTCAACACCTAATGCTAGATACCAAATCCCTTAGTGTAAGCTAGCTTAACAAGTATGTAACTTGTCCACTAACTCTTACACAGTTAATTCCTTACTCTAGGATTGGTACCCGACAACTCCAAATCACTAGACCAAGTGTGTCACTAATGTATTATGGGCTTCCCATGTACACCACTAACGCCTTTACGACATACTCCGCTCCAAGCTCCACTATACTCTAGGCTTTTCAAATGAGTGAACTACCAAGAATTGCAAATCCCAGCCCACCTTAGAGTATGAGTCTTCAAATGCTCCCCTTGGATGGCCACTATGCATTAGGTATACTGGTGCACTGGGCAGGATACCCATACACCACTCGAGCATCATTATCCTACTGCTTTTGCTACTCTGGAGCCTCTTACACCCACATGTCCACAAGAGAAAATCTCTCTAGCATGAGTGCCGAGACCTCCACGTAGCTAGTAACCTTTGGGCCTTATCCGTGCACCCTTAGCTCAGGCCACCTAGCACTCAACAATTTAACTATTGAGAGGCTACCCAAGTCGAAGGTCTTGACACTTCAGCTACTCCACTTAGAGTATTTTAGGTGCCCGGAGCCTACACACTCAGTCTCTTTACTTTCTGTACTCTGAACACAATACCCTACACACGCCAGCTAATTCCTCAGGTGTGTCCTTGGGTTGGTAGTTGATTAAACACCTCGGCCCATTCACTAGGCTCCAACGTGCCTCCCATTCTTACTCAACTCCTTGATCACTTAACTATGATTAATAAGAACCATCTCTACCCTTCAATGTTCAACTGTCATACCATGACTGCACTGTGTCATACATGAGTCAAAACAATAAATTTGCTTAGCACACCTGCTAGGCCTTAACCAATCTCGCAGATCACGAGCCCTTCCTTTTAAAGGCATTAGGGTCACATGAAGTGCTCTAACTTTGGTCTTTAACTAGCTCAACCAATAACCTCATTGCATAGGCTTCAAACTGCTGACTTCTCTCTACTTTGGTAGTCACAACAACTACTGAAGCCACAAAATAGATGCTTGAGCATAATTGTACCTATACTATACTTGGCACTTTGATTACTGAGTATAACACTCAACTAGGTGGAAGATTACTTCACCTTATGGCTTATTGTGACTCATCTCATGACTAGACATAGTGAACTCTTTTTATCTCATGGGCGTTCTTCGGATACTACCCTACAGGGTTAAGGCAAAGTATCCTCTTTCTGTTATCATTTGGTCATCCCAAACTTATACTTCAATGTTCGACTAGCTTACTGGCATTAACATAAGGCATTAAGTGCTCACTACAGTATCCTTGGTTCCAGTTAGGGCTTAGTCCCTTACCTGCTTAGCTAGTTTCGCTAGTCAAGTCTCTATTCTTCCATGAATCAATTTAGTGGCCCTTAACTCTACTAAACCATGTGGTGATAAGCTCAAGCCATCCGCTATCCCCTGGTCTACGGTAGTCTTTCCTATTGCTTAGGTCCTCTTATTGCCTTCAGGTAGTCAAGCCAAACCCTAGCAATGGTTCTACTCATACTGGCTCAACCCCTATCCATCTGTTTACACCTGGACAAATTCCTTGCTCTCTTATTCTTTGCATCGTCACCTTTCACATTTATTGGTTAGAAACAAAATAAAAACTTACCCACTCACCTTTGCGGCATCAGATTGAACTGATCCTTTAGTTGATGACTCTAGGGTACTTATCCGTTCGACTCACCAGTCATTCACTAACAACTAGGCCACCAAACAAACTCATGCAGGAAGATAACCTATGGAACTCTGAAACATTTCCAATCTAAGGCATTTAAGCCTCCACTTATGTGGTTTCACGCACTAGCAAGTGGGTCCTAGGGTATCAGGGTATTAACCTAATACTTGGTGCATCATTAGGTTCTTAATGCACTTGAGTTAGCCCTTACCCCTGCTCGAAACTACTACCCAACAAGCAAAACAAAACTATGCCAGTAAACTGATACCATAACTCCAACAATGTAACTAGACTACCAGTGAAAGGTTAAAAACATATGTCACACTAGCTATGCACTGCCCGCGAGTTCACTATGGCTACCTTTCCACATCTGGCAAGTGGCTGCTAACTTTGACCACTTGACTGGCCAAGCAACCCCAAACTATCGCTTTAGTACACTAGGTCAACTCCTTGTGACAACACCTATTGGGGATAAACTTCCTAGGCTGGTCTTAACTTAACCAAGCCCAAATACAAAACTAGTCTAATGACCATTCAGACTGCTGGCAACGCTTCTTAGGTGTAAGCTAAGAGTGATACACTCTTTACACTTCTAAGCCTTGCCCTTTACCTTATACTCCACTCTTATTCCTCGATCTTATGTCAATTTTTTTGCAATATAGGCTTGTAACCCTTGCTCCTACTAGGTTGGATGAGCCAACCTCCACCTCGTAGTCTCATGTCTTCAACTCATATAACTCTCTTCCGAGAGCTACTACATCCTACACCACTTACTGGTGCTCACCTCAAAGATTAGCCCTCATATACTAGCTCAAGGCCATGGGGAACCCTCAGCTATACTACCTCTTTAAGGCCATGGGGAACTTAGGTCCTCAAGTCTCTTCGGTGTAGCCTAACCCATTCAAGTTGATGGGTTCATATTCTAGAACCTCTTGAGTAATCCATCTAGCTCGATGGTTCTCCCCACCTTAGGAGAATCCATATCCTTCTACATAGCCTGCCTTATGAATGAGGTCTAAAACAACTTCCTAGGATGGTGGTCACATCCTGACTACTTGCATCTAGGTCTTGCCCTACCTCGTAGTAAGATAAACAAACTACCCCAACATTGCCACACTACTTTGCTAGGATCCGTTCCTGGACTTTAGCATTCAAAAGCAAACCTGACCCAGTTTCACCATCGTAACCTGCAACCAAGGCCAGATGACAACTCACTAATGTTGGTTAGTGTTAACTACCTTAGCACAAGGGCAAACCACTAGATCTCAGTAACTAGCCTCCAATGACCATGATTGAGCTTTAATACCAAAAAACTGACAGGACCCCTCATGGGCCTGCCCAGGAAGCCTATGGGAACTTGTCCCACATTAGTCGTAATTGGCTAATTGATTACGTGTGCACTAGTTAAAACCTTTATGCTTCTAGTTATTTAATCCTATTATGCAATCATGCATGAGTTTATGCTTTGACTTAATCAATAAAATAAAGAAATGGTACTTGAAACATTGCCATGGCATATTTTAATAAAAAAAAATATCAAAACTATCAAAGCATTCAAAGCAATTAAGTGGAATTAACTACACATAATCAATTGTGTGCAAGCATCCAAACAAGAGTAGACTATGCTCGCACCCAAGAGCGACTCTAGAGTAAATTACTCAACATGACCATTGGAGGCAAACTAGTGTATCAGAACTATACACTGAATGACTGTACTAAGATCCAAAACCAAGCTTCCACCTTAGAGCAAACTCCCAGTGGCAAGCTTCTTAAGCCCTCCCTTGTGCTTCACTAGCCTCTGTAGGCCAAAAAGACAACTGTAGTTAGTACCATAACTTAACCAACAAGTAACCCATAAACTAGAATCATAAAGATTCAAATAAACCAAATACCTACTCACAAGCCTAGCTCAACAACCCTCAACGGTTGCTGGCTCAATGATGCCCAAAACTGCACAACAAAAAGTAAGGGAGTGAGAATCAAAGATTCTCAGTAAGGGGTCTTCAACCTGCAAGAAAAATCCTAAGGACTCCTCATATGAGAACATATATAACCTACTGTGAGCTCATACAACTTAAAGGCCTAATATATGTGCATATACCTAGGTCTCTTGGGACCTCTCCTCATCTTAGTCCTCTTTATGGGGCATCACTCTGTTCCTAGTGAGTTCTGGCCATTAACTTGCTCCTAGTAAGCCTTAGCTTATTAACTAATGCAAAGATGTAGCCTTCCCTTAGTTGTTGTGCAGGTGAACATGGTGGATGCTCCTTGCTTGCACTATAAGAAATGTACTAGGTGTACTAGGCCTCCACATAGTGCCTCAAGTCCTTAGACTTGACTAGGTCACTTGTGTACTAAGCCTCCACCCATTTACCCTACCAAGGATGCACTAGGCTTTCACTTATGCCTCAAAGCATAGCTTGGCTTGGCAACAAGTGCACTATGCCTTCATCCATGGTGCACCCCTATCCACCACTACCTAGTTCATACTAGTGGAGTGGTAATGATCATGGTTGGACTCATTCACTAGGTTATTTAGAACCCCAACAAGGTGCCCTGAGGTTTTCACATCGAAGCCTCAAATCCAAAGTCTTAACTAGGTTTTCGATGGTACTAAACTATGCACCCAACTAATGGTGCTCTATTGTGGGCAAACATGCCTTTAAACTTACCTTCACTTTGAGTTGAAATAACTTTAAAAATAGGCCATTTTAAGTATAAGGAAGGCATGGAGGTGATAGTACTCCCCCTTAGCTTCACTTGGAATCTTGAATCACTTCAATCAAACACCTGAGAAAAAAGTTATGAAGAAAACAAAATCAGGTGTCAATGTTGTCTCGGTGACTCGTCACCGACTATGGCAACATGGTGCCATAGTTGTCGATGTTCTGCCAATTTTTGAGTTATTGATGATGCATTGTGGGAACTTGTATTTATTGGTGACCTGTCACCAAACCTATGAAATGCCTAGAAAACTTATAGTTTTGCTGCTATGAACTTTAAACACATTCTAAACATATCATAAGTTGTTTGGAATGGAATGGAAACATTAACAACTAGTTTGGAGTAAAAATTTTCACAACTAGTTTAGCATGGAATGTAAATATTCATAACCTATTTGGAATAAAAACATTAACAACTTGTGTAAATTGAAAAATAAACATTGACAACTATTTTAGAATAGAAACATTCACATCTTGTTTGGAATAAAAACATTCACAACTTCTTTAAAATGGAATGGAAACTTTAATAACCAGTTTAGAATGCAATGGAAACATTCATAACTTGTTTAGAATTCAATGGAAACTAGTTTGGAATTGGAAACATTCACAACTAGTTTGGAATAAAATGGAAACATTCACAACTTGTTTGGAATGAAATGGAAACATTCACAACTTGTTTGGAATGAAATGGAAACATTCACAACTAGTTTGAAATGAAATGGAAACATTCACAACTAGTTTGAATAAAATGGAAACATTCACAACTTGTTTAGAATGAAATGGAAAAATTCACAACTTGTTTGGAATGAAATAAACATTCACAACTTGTTTGGAATTGAAAGGAAATCATTCAGAACTAGTTTGGAATGGAAACATTCACAACTACTTTAGAATGGAAACAGTCACCACTATGTTTAGAATGAATGGAAATATTCACAACTAGTTTGGAATGAAATGGAAACATTCACAACAAGTTTGGAATAGAAACATTCACAACTAGTTTGAATGGAAATGGAAACATTCACAACAAGTTTAGAATGAAATGGAAACATTCACAACCTCTTTAGAATGGAATGAAAACATTCATGGCTTGTTTAGAATAGAATGGAGTGGAAACATTCACAACTAATTTAGAATAAAATGGAAACATTCACAACTAGATAGAAATAGAAACATTCACAACTTGTTTAAAATGAAATGGAAACATTCACAACTTGTTTTTGAACGGAAACATTCACAGGTAATTTTGAATGAATGGAAACATTCACAACTAGTTTGGAATGAAATGGAAACATTCACAACTTGTTTGGAATGAAATGGAAACATTCACAACTTGTTTGGAATGAAAAGAAACATTCACAACTAGTTTGGAATGAAATGGAAACATTCACAACTTGTTTGGAATGAAATGGAAACATTCACAACTTGTTTGGAATATGAATGGAAACATTCACAACTTATTTAGAATGAAATGGAAACATTCATTCACAACTAGTTTGGAATGAAATGGAAACATTCACAAATGTTTTGAATGAAATGGAAACATTCACAACTTGTTTGGAATGAAATGGAAACATTCACAACTTGTTTGGAATAAAAACATTCACAACTTGTTTGGAATGAAATGGAAACATTCACAACTAGTTTGGAATGAAATGGAAACATTCACAACTTGTTTGGAATGAAATGGAAACATTCACAACTAGTTTGGAATAGAATGGAAACATTCACAACTAGTTTGGAATGAAATGGAAACATTCACAACTAGTTTGGAATGAAATGGAAACATTCACAACTTGTTTGGAATGAAATGGAAACATTCACAACTAGTTTTGAATGAAATGGAAACATTCACAACTAAGTTTGGAATGAAATGGAAACATTCACAACTAGTTTGGAATGAAATGGAAACATTCACAACTAGTTTGGAATGAAATGGAAACATTCACAACTAGTTTGGAATGAAATGGAAACATTCACAACTAGTTTGGAATGAAATGGAAACATTCACAACTTGTTTGGAATGAAATGGAAACATTCACAACTTGTTTGGAATGAAAAATGGAAACATTCACAACTTGTTTGGAATGAAATGGAAACATTCACAACTTGTTTGGAATGAAATGGAAACATTCACAACTTGTTTTGAATGAAATGGAAACATTCACAACTTGTTTGGAATGAAATGGAAACATTCACAACTAGTTTGGAATTGGAATGGAAACATTCACAACTTGTTTGGAATGAAATGGAAACATTCACAACTTGTTTGGAATGAAATGGAACATTCACAACTTGTTTGGAATGAAATGGAAACATTCACAACTAGTTTGGAATGAAATGGAAACATTCACAACTTGTTTGGAATGAAATGGAAACATTCACAACTTGTTTGGAATGAAATGGAAACATTCACAACTTGTTTGGAATGAAATGGAAACATTCACAACTAGTTTGGAATGAAATGGAAACATTCACAACTAGTTTGGAATGAAATGGAAACATTCACAACTAGTTTGGAATGAAATGGAAACATTCACAACTAGTTTGGAAATGAAATGGAAACATTCACAACTTGTTTGGAATGAAATGGAAACATTCACAACTAGTTTGGAATGAAATGGAAACATTCACAACTTGTTTGGAATGAAATGGAAACATTCACAACTAGTTTGGAATGAAATGGAAACATTCACAACTAGTTTGGAATGAAATGGAAACATTCACAACTTGTTTGGAATGAAATGGAAACATTCACAACTAGTTTGGAATGAAATGGAAACATTCACAACTAGTTTGGAATGAAATGGAAACATTCACAACTAGTTTGGAATGAAATGGAAACATTCACAACTAGTTTGGAATGAAATGGAAACATTCACAACTTGTTTGGAATGAAATGGAAACATTCACAACTAGTTTGGAATGAAATGGAAACATTCACAACTTGTTTGGAATGAAATGGAAACATTCACAACTTGTTTGGAATGAAATGGAACATTCACAACAAGTTTGGAATGAAATGGAAACATTCACAACTTAGTTTGGAATGAAATGGAAACATTCACAACTTGTTTGGAATGAAATGGAAACATTCACAACTAGTTTGGAATGAAATGGAAACATTCACAACTTGTTTGGAATGAAATGGAAACATTCACAACTTGTTTGGAATGAAATGGAAACATTCACAACTTGTTTGGAATGAAATGGAAACATTCACAACTTGTTTGGAATGAAATGGAAACATTCACAACTAGTTTGGAATGAAATGGAAACATTCACAACTAGTTTGGAATGAAATGGAAACATTCACAACAAGTTTGGAATGAAATGGAAACATTCACAACTAGTTTGGAATGAAATGGAAACATTCACAACTAGTTTGGAATGAAATGGAAACATTCACAACTTGTTTGGAATGAAATGGAAACATTTGTTTGGAATGAAATGGAAACATTCACAACTAGTTTGGAATGAAATGGAAACATTCACAACTAGTTTGGAATGAAATGGAAACATTCACAACTTGTTTGGAATGAAATGGAAACATTCACAACTAGTTTGGAATGAAATGGAAACATTCACAACAAGTTTGGAATAGAATGGAAACATTCACAACTTGTTTGGAATGAAATGGAAACATTCACAACTAGTTTGGAATGAAATGGAAACATTCACAACTTGTTTGGAATGAAATGGAAACATTCACAACTAGTTTGGAATGAAATGGAAACATTCACAACTAGTTTGGAATGAAATGGAAACATTCACAACTAGTTTGGAATGAAATGGAAACATTCACAACTAGTTTGGAATGAAATGGAAACATTCACAACTAGTTTGGAATGAAATGGAAACATTCACAACTTGTTTGGAATGAAATGGAAACATTCACAACTTGTTTGGAATGAAATGGAAACATTCACAACTTGTTTGGAATGAAATTGTTTAGAAAACATTCACAACTTGTTTGGAATGAAATGGAAACATTCACAACTAGTTTGGAATGAAATGGAAACATTCACAACTTGTTTGGAATGAAATGGAAAACATTCACAACTAGTTTGGAATGAAATGGAAACATTCACAACTAGTTTGGAATGAATGGAAACATTCACAACTTGTTTGGAATGAAATGGAAACATTCACAACTAGTTTGGAATGAAATGGAAACATTCACAACTTGTTTGGAATGAAATGGAAACATTCACAACTTGTTTTGGAATGAAATGGAAACATTCACAACTAGTTTGGAATGAAATGGAAACATTCACAACTAGTTTGGAAAGAAATGGAAACATTCACAACTAGTTTTGGAATGAAAAACAAACATTCACAACTAGTTTGGAATGAAATGGAAACATTCACAACTAGTTTGGAATGAAATGGAAACATTCACAACTTGTTTGGAATGAAATGGAAACATTCACAACTAGTTTGGAATGAAATGGAAACATTCACAACTAGTTTGGAATGAAATGGAAACATTCACAACTAGTTTGGAATGAAATGGAAACATTCACAACTAGTTTGGAATGAAATGGAAACATTCACAACTAGTTTGAATGAAATGGAAACATTCACAACTAGTTTGGAATGAAATGGAAACATTCACAACTTGTTTGGAATGAAATGGAAACATTCACAACTAGTTTGGAATGAAATGGAAACATTCACAACTAGTTTGGAATGAAATGGAAACATTCACAACAAGTTTGGAATGAAATGGAAACATTCACAACTTGTATGGAATGAAATGGAAACATTCACAACTTGTTTGGAATGAAATGGAAACATTCACAACTAGTTTTGGAATGAAATGGAAACATTCACAACTAGTTTGGAATGAAATGGAAACATTCACAACTTAGTTTGGAATGAAATGGAAACATTCACAACTAGTTTGGAATGAAATGGAAACATTCACAACTAGTTTGGAATGAAATGGAAACATTCACAACTAGTTTGGAATGAAATGGAAACATTCACAACTAGTTTGGAATGAAATGGAAACATTCACAACTAGTTTGGAATGAAATGGAAACATTCACAACTAGTTTGGAATGAAATGGAAACATTCACAACTTGTTTGGAATGAAATGGAAACATTCACAACTAGTTTGGAATGAAATGGAAACATTCACAACTAGTTTGGAATGAAATGGAAACATTCACAACTAGTTTGGAATGAAATGGAAACATTCACAACTTGTTTGGAATGAAATGGAAACATTCACAACTAGTTTGGAATGAAATGGAAACATTCACAACAAGTTTGGAATGAAATGGAAACATTCACAACAAGTTTGGAATGAAATGGAAACATTCACAACTAGTTTGGAATGAAATGGAAACATTCACAACTAGTTTGGAATGAAATGGAAACATTCACAACTAGTTTGGAATGAAATGGAAACATTCACAACTTGTTTGGAATGAAATGGAAACATTCACAACTAGTTTGGAATGAAATGGAAACATTCACAACTAGTTTGGAATGAAATGGAAACATTCACAACTAGTTTGGAATGAAATGGAAACATTCACAACTAGTTTGGAATGAAATGGAAACATTCACAACTAGTTTGGAATGAAATGGAAACATTCACAACTAGTTTGGAATGAAATGGAAACATTCACAACTAGTTTGGAATGAAATGGAAACATTCACAACTAGTTTGGAATGAAATGGAAACATTCACAACTAGTTTGGAATGAAATGGAAACATTCACAACTAGTTTGGAATGAAATGGAAACATTCACAACTAGTTTGGAATGAAATGGAAACATTCACAACTAGTTTGGAATGAAATGGAAACATTCACAACTAGTTTGGAATGAAATGGAAACATTCACAACTAGTTTGGAATGAAATGGAAACATTCACAACTAGTTTGGAATGAAATGGAAACATTCACAACTAGTTTGGAATGAAATGGAAACATTCACAACTAGTTTGGAATGAAATGGAAACATTCACAACTAGTTTGGAATGAAATGGAAACATTCACAACTAGTTTGGAATGAAATGGAAACATTCACATGGAAACATTCACAACTTGTTTGGAATGAAATGGAAACATTCACAACTAGTTTGGAATGAAATGGAAACATTCACAACTAGTTTGGAATGAAATGGAAAATTCACAACTAGTTTGGAATGAAATGGAAACATTCACAACTAGTTTGGAATGAAATGGAAACATTCACAACTAGTTTGGAATGAAATGGAAACATTCACAACTAGTTTGGAATGAAATGGAAACATTCACAACTAGTTTGGAATGAAATGGAAACATTCACAACTAGTTTGGAATGAAATGGAAACATTCACAACTAGTTTGGAATGAAATGGAAACATTCACAACTTGTTTGGAATGAAATGGAAACATTCACAACTAGTTTGGAATGAAATGGAAACATTCACAACTAGTTTGGAATGAAATGGAAACATTCACAACTTGTTTGGAATGAAATGGAAACATTCACAACTTGTTTGGAATGAAATGGAAACATTCACAACTAGTTTGGAATGAAATGGAAACATTCACAACTTGTTTGGAATGAAATGGAAACATTCACAACTAGTTTGGAATGAAATGGAAACATTCACAACTAGTTTGGAATGAAATGAAACATTCACAACTAGTTTGGAATGAAATGGAAACATTCACAACTAGTTTGGAATGAAATGGAAACATTCACAACTAGTTTGGAATGAAATGGAAACATTCACAACTAGTTTTGGAATGAAATGGAAACATTCACAACTAGTTTGGAATGAAATGGAAACATTCACAACTAGTTTGGAATGAAATGGAAACATTCACAACTAGTTTGGAATGAAATGGAAACATTCACAACTAGTTTGGAATGAAATGGAAACATTCACAACAACTAGTTTGGAATGAAATGGAAACATTCACAACTAGTTTGGAATGAAATGGAAACATTCACAACTAGTTTGGAATGAAATGGAAACATTCACAACTAGTTTGGAATGAAATGGAAACATTCACAACTTGTTTGGAATGAAATGGAAACATTCACAACTAGTTTGGAATGAAATGGAAACATTCACAACAAGTTTGGAATGAAATGGAAACATTCACAACTAGTTTGGAATGAAATGGAAACATTCACAACAAGTTTGGAATGAAATGGAAACATTCACAACTTGTTTGGAATGAAATGGAAACATTCACAACTAGTTTGGAATGAAATGGAAACATTCACAACTAGTTTGGAATGAAATGGAAACATTCACAACTAGTTTGGAATGAAATGGAAACATTCACAACTAGTTTGGAATGAAATGGAAACATTCACAACAAGTTTGGAATGAAATGGAAACATTCACAACTTGTTTTGAATGAAATGGAAACATTCACAACTAGTTTGGAATGAAATGGAAACATTCACAACAAGTTTGGAATGAAATGGAAACATTCACAACTAGTTTGGAATGAAATGGAAACATTCACAACAAGTTTCGAATAAAATGGAAACATTCACAACTAGTTTGGAATGAAATGGAAACATTCATAACATGATGCGAACCCCGATGGTATAAAGACCATGAAATGCGCCCAAGATGTTTTTCAAGCTCCACAAGACATCAAAGAGACTAGATTTGAAGACCCCCACCCCTAATCAACCTGTGACTAGAAACGAGAAGTATAAGAACACCAAGAACACAAGCACACTTGTGCACCAAGGTAGTCCACAAAGAACCAAAGAGAAAACCTCTCCAAAGAGCAATATTATTTTGGCATTAATCTGTGTGTTTACATCCAGAATATGTGCCTTTATATAGGCCTAAACTAGGGTAAAAATCTGGGCAAAATTCGCAGCCCAAGTCACCTAGGAAACCTAGTTACAAAGGACTCAAGAAAACCTAGTCAAACTAGGATTCCTACACCCTTTTAACACATGTTTAAGGTGTGCAGCGAATTCCATTTATCCTAAGTGACCTGAATCACTTCCATGGCCTAAATAACATCCTAAATAATGTAAATAAATAGGAAAATAAAATAAAATACGTTACAAAATAAGATTGGCCATAAAAACCCCAAAATAGTCTTCTCAGGTGGTTCCTGCTTGTGTCTTCAACTTCAAGCTGAAATTCGAACTTGATGCAGCCATGATTTCTCAAAATGCAAAGCATGAAAGTTGTAGATCTCTTTCTTAGCTTTGAAATGACACCTGAACCACACAAAACGGACATCTAAAGCCAAAGATATGCCCAAAATACTGCAACTGCTTCTGAACCAGCGATAACTCGCAAATCGTGACTTTGAAGCTAAATTGGACCTCCTTAACGTGAAAACTGGGTTTCATGGTCTTCATATGATTTGTAGCTCCAGATGTTAGCTTTCCAATGAATCAAGAATCACTCAATTCTGATCTGTTTAGCTCAAGATATGATTTTTCCACCAGAACATCGCCAATCTGTCAACATCCGAGCTTGAAGTGCACTAGTGAGCTCCTTAGCCTTCTTCCTTGTCAATGGTCCACTAGTTATCTTCAATGGATCCTTGCCATCCTTGGTTGTGCCTTCTTTGATCGTATCAGCTCCCCCCTCCTTAGAAGGATTCGTCCTCGAATCAAAACCTGCATTAGAAAAGGGAATTGAATCAATAACAATGAAATAATCAACACATAAGCACTTACCTTTCACATAAGCACCAATAGCATGGAATGCTTGTGTATGGAGCTTTAATCTTGTGAAAAACCTGAACCAATATCCAAATGCAATGATAATTTTGATACCTCCAGGGTCAAAAACAAAGTTAGAAGCAATTAGCACAACAAATCTGAAATTTTGCACAATTTTCATCTTAACTCTAGGCATCACTTTCATTGCCTTTGCCATCTCAAAAACATTACTCTCACAACAAGGAAAAGTGTAGGAAGAATTTACCTTAGGGATGTTGTATGCACTCAAAACAAATGGACCTAAACTCACACAAGTGTTATGGTTATGAAAAGCACAAGTTATGCATGTCAAGACAATAGTTTGCATAGGCCATTCAAACAAACAAAAATTGAACACAATGTGGCCTAAACTAATAACCAAACTAGGATGCACCAATTCCACAAAAATCCTAAGCATTTTAAATGAAACAAGATTGGAGTAGATAGGATTTAGTGAAACCAATTCAGTAGCAAACTTATTTTTGCATGTATATGCACAACAATGCATGAAATTTGCGAATGGGATGTGACACAAAACAAATGACTCAACATACCTCCTTAAAAGGCTGAATTTAAAACCAGAATTTTTACTCAAAATAAAAACTTTCAAGTTCGGACATAAAGCAAAAAGATTAATGTTCAAAAGTATGTGTAATGCATGTGTCAAGCTAAAGAAATGCTTGCTGGAAATTAAAGATTGACTCACAAAAATGGGCTGAACATGAATGGCAATCAAAGAAGTATGTAATGTATGTGTATGAGCTAATTTATGCATGAAAAATTCCAAAGAAGTAGATTTAACTTGAGGCAAAACAAAACAATGTGAAATGGATGCAAAACAAACAAATTCAAAAACAAAAGACACCAAAACAGATTTTTCTTTAGAGAAACTCAAGCAATTCCAAAGATGATTTGACAAAACCAAAGAATTAGAAGCTTTAAAACCATATTTTGTCAAAGTTTCATGCTTACTTCCTTCTCTTAATCTAGTTTCATGAAAACCATTTGTCAAAATAACATTGCAAGCAAACACACATTGTTTGAGATTTTCATGCAAAACTACATCAAATCTAGGTGTTAGGAAGAAATACATTACAGTGGTTGGACTTAGTCTCCAAGTATCTTCCTGGTGTAGGAACCACAAAATTTTCACCTTTGCACTCAATGGCTTTGGTTGGAGTTGCATTAATTTCATCCCCTTGAAACATAGGATAAGAAACAATGTTAGGCAAACTTTTGCATATGAAATCACTTGGACTTACCTCAAATTGTTCCTTTTCAACCTCCTTTGTTGGTTTGATGCATGGGACATGACTTGGAATATTGGGAACACCAACTTCTTCGATGGGCAGCAACTCACTTGATTCTTGTAGTTCATCTCCACTTAAGTCCTGAAAAGAAGACAACACAACACTAGAAAAAGACTTTGTTATGTTAGATGAAAGTATGGCTTCTCTGTAGGTCTTTCTCTCTTCACTCGGCTTGGGTTCATTGCACTCTTGTCTTCTCTCAACTTCGCACTCAATTTCTTCTCTCGGGAACTCTCCACTCTTCTTCCCCTCATGTTCACTCTTCTCACTTAATCTCTCGGTTGTTCTCTCGGCTTTCCCCTCATCACTCTTGCCCTCAACTTTCCCCTCTTTTACTTTTCTCTCAACCTCACTTTGAAATTTTCTTTGATCCTCCAAGACTTGTTGTGGTGAAAGTGGTACAAGCATGATTGACTTTTCTTGTTGAGGCCGAGACAAGTCTCCTTTTGTGGCCTCCACTTTTGGCTTGGGTACTTCTCTTACATCCTTGCTCCATGCTCCTCTCCATGTGGAAATTCCTCCTTGAGACATCTTGGATGCCTTGGACCTTTTGATGATCCTTTCGGCCTTGGTGGCATAATGAAGCAAATCCTCCATGTTGAAATAAGGCGCCATTTCCACTTTGTTGGCAATCTCAGGATTGAGACCATTAATGAATCTAGCAATGGTGGTCTCCTCATCCTCCATGATGTTGGCTCGGGTCAAGGTTATCTCCAAGTCTTTATGGTAGTCCTCCACACTCCTTTGGCCTTGCACTAGCTTTTGAAGCTTGAGGCGTTGATCTTTAGTGTAGTAGCTAGGCACAAATCTCCTCCTCATTAAGGCTTTAAGGGCTCTCCATGTGTGTATGGGCTCCTCCTCATTCCTTCTCCTAGAAATAACATCCTGATTCCACCATACAAGAGCATAATTAGTGAACTTTATGGTAGCCAATTTAACCTTCTTTTCCTCGGAGTAATGATGGCAATCAAACACCATCTCAATCTTTTGCTCCCACTCCCAATATGCATCGGGATCACTCCTCCCTTGGAAAGATGGAATGGTAAGCTTGATGGAGTTTAGATTGTTGTCCTCCCTTGGCTCACACCTCCTTGGAAGCCCATGGTCATGCCAAACTCTTTCTTCCTCCTCGGGTTCTTCTCTCCTTGGACCTCTCCTTGGTTGCAAGATGGGATTTGGTCTCCTTGGCAACCTCAAGTCAATGTCCTCAATCCTCCCCACAAGTCTATTGAGAGTTTCTTGAAGCTCTCTCATGGTTGGCTCCTCATTGTGTCTCACTTCCATCCTCCTATCCTCCTGGCCCTCCATACTCCTGAAAATAACAAAGATCCTCACAAACACTCACCTCACGTGTTTCACTCAAAAGATGAACACTCAAACACTCAATTTGTTAGTGAGATATTGCTATTCAAAGAGTTCTCAAAAGTTCTAAGAAAACTATCCTCAAAGCACACAAGAAAACTTGAATTTTTGAAGAACTATTTTGACTCCAAAAGAGGTGGGCTAAACAAGCTTTAAAAGACTCTAGGAAGCCCTTGCAATTGATGATCACAAGAACCACAAAGAAAGCTTTTTGGCTCAAAAACAATGGGATAGGTTTTGGGGCACAAAAACTTTCAACACTTTGTGAAAAACTTCTCTTTTTGCAAGCTCTTTTCTTTTTCTTTTCTTTTTCTTTTTTCTTTTCCTTTTTTTTCTTTTTTTTTTTTTTTTTTTTTTGCTTGCTGTTTTGATGCTAAACAAATGTTCTCCTTGAAATTCCTTGCTGCCAAAGACAAAAAGTCAGTTTTCTATTCGGCCAAAACAAGAAACTATTGAAACTTGCACAATTTGAAACAACTTTTTTGATACCGAAACTTCCTGAACTTGGATCCTTCTTTTTTTGGTGTTTTCTTGACTCTAGGATGCTGGAAACAATGAAAACAAGAGAGATTAATAGGGCTGGACATGAAACAGAAAGATAAGAAATAAACAAGAACAAACGAATTGAAACCGAGAACACTAGACAACACGGATTGACTTCTTTTTGTTGTTTTTGTGATTTTTGGACTTGAACAAGGATGGAATAAAAAGGACAGACCTGAAACAAGAAGAAAAAGGATTAAAACAGAGGATTAAGACATGAAATTACTGGAAAAAAATTGAAAGAAAACCGAAGATAAACAAGAACACAAAGATATGTCCTTCAATGGAACTTGTGGCTCTGATACCAACTGATGCGAACCCCGATGGTATAAAGACCATGAAACGCGCCCAAGATGTTTTTCAAGCTCCACAAGACATCAAAGAGACTAGGTTTGAAGACCCCCACCCCTAATCAACCTGTGACTAGAAACGAGAAGTATAAGAACACCAAGAACACAAGCACACTTGTGCACCAAGGTAGTCCACAAAGAACCAAAGAGAAAACCTCTCCAAAGAGCAATATTATTTCGGCAATAATCTGTGTGTTTACATCCAGAATATGTGCCTTTATATAGGCCTAAACTAGGGTAAAAATCTGGGCAAAATTCGCAGCCCAAGTCACCTAGGAAACCTAGTTACAAAGGACTCAAGAAAACCTAGTCAAACTAGGACTCTAACACCCTTTTAACACATGTTTAAGGTGTGCAGCGAATTCCATTTATCCTAAGTGACCTGAATCACTTCCATGGCCTAAATAACATCCTAAATAATGTAAATAAATAGGAAAATAAAATAAAATACGTTACAAAACAAGATTGGCCATAAAAACCCCAAAATACTCTTCTCAGGTGGTTCCTGCTTGTGTCTTCAACTTCAAGCTGAAATTCGAACTTGATGCAGCCATGATTTCTCAAAATTCAAAGAATGAAAGTTTTAGATCTCTTTCTTAGATTTGAAATGACACCTGAACCACACAAAACGGACATCTAAAGCCAAAGATATGCCCAAAATACTGCAACTGCTTCTGAACTAGCGATAACTCTCAAATCGCGACTTTGAAGCTAAATTGGACCTCTTTATCGTGAAAAATGGGTTTCATATTCTGCATATAATTTGTAGCTCCAGATGTTAGCTTTCCAATGAATCAAGAATCACTCAATGCTGATCTCTTTAGCTTAGGATATGATGTTTCCACCAGAACATCGCCAATCTGTCAACATCCGAGCTTGAAGTGCACTAGTGAGCTCCTTAGCCTTCTTCCTTGTCAATGATCCAATAGTTATCTTTAATGGATCCTTGCCATCCTTAGTTGTACCTTCTTTGATTGTATCAAGTTTGGAATAAAATGGAAACATTCACAACTAGTTTAGAATAGAAACATTCATAACTTGTTTAGAATGGAGTGGAAACATTCAAAACTGGTTTGGAATGAAACATCCACAAGTTGTTTAGAATAGAAACATTGACAACTAGTTTTGAATAGAATCATTCACAACTTGTTTAGAATAGAAAGATTCACAACTTGTTTGGAATGGAAAGGAAACATTTACAACTCATTAGCAATAGAAACATTAACAACTAGTTTAGAATACAAACATTCACATCCTCTTGATGATGGAATGGAAACACTCACAACTAGTTTAGAATAGAATTATTCAGAAGTTGCATAGGATCGAATGGAAACATTGATGACTAGTTTGGAATAGAAACTTTCACAACTAATTAGGAATAGAAACATGCACAACTTGTATAGGATTGAAAGATTCAGAACTTTTTTGGAATGGAACAAAAACATTTAGAACTTGTTTGCAATAGAAACATTCACAACTTGTTTAGAATGTGATTTAAACATCCACAACAACTTCAGAATAGAAACATTTACAACTTGTTTAGAATGGAATGGAAACATTCACAACTTGTTTAGAATAGAATGAAAACATTCGCAACATGTTTTTAACGGGGTGGAAACATTCACAACTAGTTCCAAATTAAAACATTCACGACTATTTTTTAATAGAAACATTTAAAACTAGTTTATAATGGAATGGAAACAATCACAACTTGTTTGGAATTGAATTTTTTGCAAGTAGTTTGGAATACAAACATTCATAACTTCTTTCTACTAAAAACATTCACTACTTGTTCGGAATAGAATTGAAACATCCACAACTTGTGTAGAATGGAATAAAAACATTCCTAACTTGTTTACAATAGGAGTGGAGACATTCCTAACTTGTTTACAATTGAGCAGAGACATTCACAACTACTTTGGAATAGAAACCCTAACAACTTGTTTAGATTGGAATAGAAACATTCACAACCTGCTTAGAATGGAATGGAAGCATTCATAACTGCTTTAGAATAGAAACATCCACAAATTCTTTGGAATAGAAACATTCACAACTTGTTTATAACGGAATGGAAACATTCATAACTAGTTTAGAACAGAGTGGAAACTTTCACCACTTGGTTAGAATAGAAAACATTGAAATTTTTTTTGAAATATAAACATTCACAAATTGTTTCAAATTGAATGGAAGCATTTTGAACTTATTTGGAATAGAATGGAAATATTCACAACTAGTTTAGAATAGAAACATTCATAACTTGTTTAGAGTCAAATGTAAACACTGATAACTATTTTATTGTAGAAAGACTCACAACTAGTTTGGAATACAAATGTTTGCAACTGGTTTGGAATGCAACGAAAACATTGAAAACTGTTGTGGAATATCAACATTCACAAGTTGTTTAGAATGGAATGGAAATATTCAGAAGTTGTTTAGAATAGAAACATTCACAACTAGTTTCGAATAAAAACATTCACAGATTGTTTGGAATGGAAACATTCACAACTAATTTAGAATAGAAACATTCACAACTAGTTTTGGAATAAAAACATTCCAAACTAGTATTGAATAGAAAAATTCACAACTTGTTTACAATGGAATGGAAACATTCATAACTTGTTTGAAATAGCAACATTGATAAGTTCTTTAGAATGAAGTGGAACATTCACAAGTGGTTTGTTATAGAAATAGTCACAACTAGTTTAAAATAAAAAAAATTGCAAACTATTTAGAATATAATGGAAACATTCACAACTGGTTTAGAGTAGAAACATTCACAACTAATTTGGAATAGAAACATTCAAAACTAGTTTGGAATAGAAAAATTCACAACTAGTTTAAAATGTAAAGAAAACATTCACAAGTAGTTTCAAATGGAAACATTTACAACTTGTCTGAAATGTAATAGAAACATTCACAACTTGTTTAGAATATAATGGAAACATTCACAACTAGTTCAGATTAGAAACATTCGCAAGTAGTTTAGAATAGAAACAATCACAACAAGTTTAAGAGGGAATGAAAACATTTGCAAGTTGTTTTGATTAGAAACATTTTCAACTTGTTTAAGATGTAATAGAAATAGTCATAACTTGTTTGGAGATGAAACATTCATAAGTTGTTTAGATCATAATGGAAACATTCACAACTAATTCGGAATAGAGACATTTACAACTTGTTTCAAATAGAAAATTCATAACTAGTTTGGAATAAAAACAACTACAACTTGTTTAGAATGTTATGGAAGCGTTGACAACTAGCAGTCAATAGAAACATTCACAACTTCTTCAGAATAGAAACATTTACAACTAGTTCTGAATGGGATGGAAACAGTTATAACTTGTTTTTGGTATAAAAATATTCACAAGTACTATTGAATGGTATGGAATTATTCATAGTTAGTTTAGAATAGAAATATTGACAACTAGTTTTGAATGGAATGAAAACATTCACAACTTGTTTGGAATAGAGACAATGACAATATGTTTAGAATTGAATGGAAATATTCACAGCTAGTTTGGAAGGGAAACATGTACAGCTAGTGTTGAATGGAAAGGAAGCATTCATGACTTGTTTTGAACAGAAACACTCCCAACTTGTTTAGAGTGTAATGGAAACATTCACAACGCATTTTGAATAGAAACATTTGCAACTACCTTTAAACAAATTGAAAACATTCACACTTGTGTGGAATAGAAACAATCACAACTTATTTAGAATGGAATGGAAGCATTCATAACAACTTTGGAATGGAAACATTCATAACTGTTTTTCAAAAAAAAGGAAACATTCCTAACTTGCTTGAATAGAAACATTCACAACCTATTTGGAATGGATTGGAAACATTCGTAACTACTTTGGAATATAAACATTCACAACTTGCTTAGATTAAAATGAAAACATTCACAACTAGTTTGAAATAGAAACATTCATAACTAGTTTAGATTAGAAACATTCACAACTAGTTTTGAGCAAAAACAATCACAACGAGTTTAGAAAGGAATGGAAACATTCACACAACTAGTTTGGAATAGAAACATTCACCCAGCTTGTTTGAAAAAGAAACATTCACATAACTAGTTTAGAATGGAAGGCAAACATTTACAACTAGTTTGGAATAGAAACATTCACAACTTGTTTGGAATAGAAACATTCACAACTAGTTTGGAATGAAATGGAAACAATCATGCGTTGTTTAGAATGGAATAAAAATATTCAAAACTAATTTAGAATAGAAACATTCACAACTATAATGGAGTAGAACCATTCACAACTTGTATGTAACAAAAACATTCACAACTTGTTTGGAATGGAAACATTCATAACTTATTTAGAGTGGAATGGAAACATTCACAATTTGTTTAGAATGGGAACATTCATAACTTGTTTAGAATAGAATGGAAACATTCCTAAGTTGTTTTCAATAAAGTGGAAACTTTCACTGCCTATTTGTAACATAAATTTTCACAACTTGTTTAAAATGAAATGGAAGCATTCACAACTACTTTGGAATAGAAACATTCATAATTATTCTAGAATAGAAACATTCACAACTAGTTTTTGAGTGGAATGAAAACATTCATAACTTGTTTGGAATAGAAATATTCACAACTTGTTTAGGATAAAATGGAAACATTCACAACTAGTTTGGAAAAGAAACAATCACAATTGGTTTGGAAAAGAAAGATTCACAACTAGTTTTCAATGGAATGGCAACACTAACAGCTTGTTTGGAATGAAAACATTCACAACCTATTTAGAATGGAATGTAACCATTCACAACTTGTTTGGAAGAGTAATATTCACAACATGTTTAGAATGGAATGGAAACAATCATAACAAGTTTCAAAAAAATACGTTCATAGCTTGCTTAGATGGAGATGGAAATATTCACACCCAGTTTGTAATAGAAACATTCACAACTATTTTTTAATAGAATCATTCACAACTAGTTTGGAGTAGAACCATTCAGAACTAGTTAAGAATAGAAACTTCCAAAATCAGTTTTGAATGAAAACATTTACAACTAGTTTGGAATTGAAACATTCACAACTTGATTGGAATAGAAATAATCATGTAACTAGTTTAGAATGGAATGGAAACATTCACAGCTAGTTTGAAATTGAAACATTGACAACTTGTTTCAAATAGAAACATTCAGAACCTGTTTGGAGTGAAATGGAAATACTCAAAACTTATTGAGAATACAATAGAAACATTCTCAACTAATTCAAAATCGAAAAATTCACAACTAGAATGGGGTGGAAACATCTACAACCTGTTTAGAATAGAAACATTCACAACTTGTTTAAAATTAAATGAAAACATTCACAATTAGTTTGGAATAAAAATATTCACAGCTAGTTTAGAATTGAATGCAAAACATTCACAACTAGTTGTGAATGTTTGCATTCCAAACAAGTTGTGAATGTTTCATTCGATTCTAAACAAGTGGTGAATGTTTTCATTCCATTCCAAATGAGTTGTGAGTTGTGAATGCTTTGCGTTCCAAACACGTTGTGAATGTTTTCATTCCATTCTAAACAAGTGGTGAATGTTTTCATTCCATTCCAAACAAGTTGTGAGTGTTTCCATTCCATTCTAAACAAGTTGCAAATGTTTCTACTCTAAACTCATTATGAATGTTTCCATTCCATTCTAAACAAATAATGAATGTTTCTATTCCAAAAAAATTATGATTGTTTCTAGTCCAAACTAGTTGTGAATGTTTCCACTCCATTCTAGACGTGTTGTGAATGTTTCTATTCCAAACAAGTTGTGAATGTTTGCTTTCGATTACAAACAAGTTGTGAATTTTTCTATTCCAAACAAGTTATGAATGTTTCTATTCAAAATTTGTTGTGAATGTTTCCATTCCAAACAAACTTGTGAATTTTTCACTCCAAACAACTCATGAATATTTCTTTTCCAAACTAGTTATGAATGTTTCCATTCCAACCAAGTTGTGAATGTTTCAATCCCATTCTAAACAAGCTGTGAATGTTTCTATTCTGAACAAGTTATGAACATTTCTATCCCAAACTAGTTGTGGATGTTTCTATTCCATTCTAAACAAGTTGTGATTGTTTTTATTCAAATCTAGTTCCAAATGATTCCATTCAAAACTAGTTTTGAATGTTTCTATTCCAAACAAGTTGCAAATGTTTCTATTCTAAACCAGTTGTTAATGCTTCCATTTCAATCCCAACAAGTAGTGAAAATTTTCATTCCAAATGACCTGTGATTGCTTTGATTCCAAAAAAGTTATGAATGTTTCCTTTCCAAACTAGTTGTGAATGTTTTCATTCCATTCTAAACAAGTTATGAGCCTTGCTATTCCAAAATAGTTGTGAATGTTTCCATTACATTCTAAACAAGTTATGAATCATTCAATTGCAAGCTACTTGTCTATGTTTCCACTAAATTCTAAACAATTTCATAATTTTTTTATTCCAAACATCTTGTTAATGTTTCAATTCCATTCTAAATAAGTTTTGAATGTTTCTATTCTAAACTAGTTGACAATTTTTTTGCATTCCATTCCAAACAAGTTATGAATGTTTCCATTCAAAACTGGTTGTGAATGTTTCCATTCCATTATAGATAAGTTGTAAATGTTTCAATTCCAAACTAGTTCTGAAGGTTTCCATTCCATTCTAAATTAGTTCTGAGTGTTTCCATTCTATTCCAAACAAGTTGTCAATGTTTCCATTCCATTCCAAATAAGTTGTAGATGTTTCTATTCCAAACAGGCTGTGAAAGCTCCCATTCCATTATATACTAGTTCTCAATGTTTCTATTCCAAACAAGTTGACAATGTTTCTATTCCAAACAAGTTCTAAATATTCTTTTTCCAAACTAGTTCTAAATATTTCCTTTTTGTTCTAAACAAGTTGCGAATGCTTATAGTCTAAACAAGTTATGAAGGTTTCCATTCCATTCTAAACATGTTGTGAATGTTTCTATTCCAAGCAAGTTGTAAACGTTTCAATTCCAAACAAGTTATGAATGTTTCTATTCCATTCTAAACAAGTTGTGAATGTTTCAATTCCAAACAATTTGGGAATATTTCTATTCCAAACTAGTTGTGAATGTTTCTTTTCCAAACCAGTTGTGAACATTTTGATTCCATTGTAAAAAAGTTGTGCATGTTTCTAGCATTCACAACTTTTTTGGAAAAGAAATGTTCATAACTTGTTTAGAATAGAATGGAAACATGCATAACTAGTTTAGAATAGAAACATTTACAACTAAAAAAATTGAATGGGAACAACAACTAGTTTGGAATAGAAACATTCACAACTTTTGTAGAGTGCAATGGAAACATTAACAATTAGTTTGGAAAGGAAGCATTAGCAACAAGTTTGGAATATAAATGTTCCCAACTTGTTTAGAATAGAAACATTTACAACTAGTTTGGAATAAAAGCATTTAGAACTAGTTTAGTTTAGAATAGAAACATTCATAACTTTCACAACTAGTTTGGAATAGAAATGTTCAGAAATAGTTTAGAATAGAAACATTGACAGCTTGTTTGGAATAAAAACAATCACAACTTGTTTATGATGGAATGAAAATGCTCATTACTGGTTTAAAAAAAACATTCATGGCTTGTTTGGAATGGAATGAAAACTTTCACAGCTTGTTTGGATTAGAAACATTCACAACTTGTTTAGAATGAAATGGAAACATTCACAACAGTTTTAAAATAGAAACAGTCACAACCTTGTTAAAATGGAAGCATTCACAACTTGTTTAGATGGATTGGAGACAATCACAACTAGTTTGGAATAGAAACATTCACAACTCATTTAGAATAGAAACATTTACAACTGGTTTGGATTAGAAACATTCACAACTTGTTTAGAATGGAATGTAGAGGTTCACCACTAGTTTGAAATAGAAACAATCACAACTAGTTTAGAATGGAAACATTCACAACTTATTTACAATGCAATGGAAACATTGGTAACAAGTTTGGACTAGAAATATTTAGAACCAGTGTGGAATGGGAACTTTCACAACTTGTTTAGAATGGAGTAGAAGTATTCACAACTATGTTGGAATAGAATGGAAACATTCACAACAAGTTTGGAATAGAAACTTTCAGAACATGTTTGTAATCACAACTCGTTTGGAAAAGAAACAATCACAACTTGTTTATAATAGAAACATTCACAACTAGTTTGAAATAGAAACTTTCACAACTTGTGTAGAATGGAATGGATGGAAATATTCACAACTTTTTTGGAATGTAAACATTGACAACTTGTTTAGAATGGAATGGAAACATTCATAACTAATTTTAAATTGAAACATTCACAAGTTGTTTAGAGTAGAAAAATTCACATTTGCATTGGAATATAAACATCCATAACTCGTTCATAATAGAATAGAATCATTTACAGGTTATTTGGAATAGAAACAATCACAATAAGTTTAGAATGGAATGGAAACATTCACAAGTAGTTTGGAATAGAAAGATCCACAATTTGTTTGGAATAGAAAAATTCATAACTAGTTTGGAATGAAAGGAATCACAACTACTTTTCATCGGACTGAAAACATTTACAACTAGTTAGGAATAGAAACATGCACAACTTCTTTATAATAGAAACAGTCACAACTTGTTTAAAATGGAATAGAAACAGTCACAACTTGTTTAGATTGGACATATTCACAACTAGTTTGGAATAAAAACATTTAAAACTTGTTTGGAAACATTCACAATGAATTTAGAATAGGAAGATTAAGAACCTATTTATAATGGAATTGAAACATTCACAACTTGTTCAGTATAGAAATATTCATAAGTAGTCTCTAACAGAAGCATTTAGAACTTGCTTAGAATGGAATGGAAAAATTAACAACTTGTTTGGAATAGAAACATTCACAACTAGGTTACAATAGAAACATTCACAACTAGTTTAGAATCGAATGGAGACATTCACAACTAGTTTGACAATAAAACATTAACAACTTGCCTAAATTGTATTGGAAACATTCACAGCTAGTTCGAAGAGAAACATTCACAACATGTTTGGAATAGAAACATTCACAACTTGTTGAGAATAAGATGAAAATGTTGACAACTTTTTTTGCAATAGGCACATTCACAACATGTTTAGAATGGGTTGTAAACATTCACCAGTAGTTTCGAATAGAAACATTGACAACTTGCCTAAATTGAAATGGAAATAATCAAAACTAGTTTGGAATGCAAACATCCATAACTTGTTTGGAATATAAACATTCATAAATAGTTTGGAATAGAAACATTCACAACTTGCCTTTATTGAAATGGAAATAAAAATATTGTATTTTCTAGTACATCACTATAGATCGGATTAGTTTTTCTGGTGGGTATCCTTAATTCTTTTATTTCTTGAATATATTCATTCCAAATTCTATCATCCCTACCTATTGCTTCTCCTCCAAGTAGTAACAAAGGAGCAATTTTAGATCGACTCAAATTGAGCATACAAAATCTTTAATACTATTATATAACTATTTTAGAATACAAACATCGACAACTTATTTTGAATAGAAACATTCACAACTTGTTTAGAATAGAATGAAAAGATTCAGAACTAGTTTGGAATAAAAACATTCACAATTTGTTTAGAATGGAATGGAAAGTTTCACTTCTAGTTTACAATGGAATAGAAACATTCACAACCTGTTTGGAATAAACACAGTCACAACTAGTTTAGAACGGAAAGGAAACATTCATAACTTGTTTGGAATAGAAACATTCACAACTTGTTTGGAATGGAATGAAAATATTCACTACTGGTTTTGGGATAAAAACACTTACAACATGTTTAGAATGGAATGAAAACATTCACAACTAGTTTGGAATAGAAACATTCACAGTTGGTTTGGAATAAAAACATTCACAACTAGTTTAGAATAGAAACAATCACAACTTGCTTAAAATAGAAAGATTTAGAACTTGTTTATAATAGAAACATTCACAACTAGTTTGGAATATAAACATTCACAACTTGTTTAGAATTGAATGGATGGAAATATTCACAACATTTTTGGAATACAAACATTCACAACTTGTTTAGAATGAAATGGAAACATTCACAACTAGTTTTAAATTGAAACATTCATAACTTGGTTAGAATAGAAACATTCACAACAAGTTTAGAATAGGAACATCCATAACTTGTTTTGAATAGAATGGAAGCGTTCACAACTTGTATGGAATAGGAACAATCACAACTAGTTTAGAATGGAATTGAAACATTCACAATTAGTTTTGAATGGAAAGGTTCACAACTTGGTTGGAATAAAAACATTCACAACTAGTTTTGAATAAAAAAATCTTAACTAGTTTTGAATGAATTTGAAACATTTACAACTATTTGTAGTATAAACATTCACAACTTGTTTGGAATGGAAACATTCACTAGTTGTTTAGAGTAGAAACATTCACAACTTGTTTAGAGTAGAATGGAAATATTCACAACTTGTTAGACTAAATACATTCACAACTTGTTTAGAGTAGAATGGAAATATTCACAACTTGTTAGATTAAATACATTCACAATTAGTTTGGAATAAAACATTCACAACTAGTTTAGAGAAGGAAGATTAACATCCCATTTATAATGGAATTGAAACTTTCACAACTTGTTTGGTGTAAAAACATTCATAAGCAATTTCTAACAAAAATGTTCAGAACTTGCTTATAATAGAATAGAAACATTCGCAACCTATTTAGAAAGGAATGGAAACATTCACAACTTATTTAGAATCGAATGGAAACATTTACAACTAGTTTAAAAGAGAAACAATCACAAGTAGTTTACAATATGAACATTCACAACTAGTTTAGAATGGAATGGAAACATTCATAACTAGTTTCGCAAAGAAATATTGGCAACCTGCTTAGATTGGATTGGAAACATTCACAACTAGTTTGGAATAGAAACACTCATAACTTGTTCAGAATAGAAACATTGACAAAATATTTAGAATGGATTAGAAACATTGAAAACTAGTTTGGAATGAAGAGTTTCACAACATATTTAGAATGGATTGGAAATATTCACAACTAGTTTGGAATAGAAACATTCACAACATACATAGATTGAAATGCAAACAATAACAACTAGTTTCGAATCCAAACATTCATAGCCTATTTGGAATGGAAACATTCACAACTTGTTTGGCTTACAAAATTCAAAACTTCCTTAGAATGACGTGGAAACATTCATAACTAGATTGGAATTGAAACAATCACAACATGTTTGGAATAGCAACAAACACAACTTGTTCGGAATGACATGGAAACATCCATAACTTGTTTGGAATATAAACATTGATAATTTGTTAAGAATGGAATGGAAACGTTAGCAATTCTTTGGAATAAAAACATTCACAACTAGTTTAAAATGGATACAATCACAATTTATTTAGAATCGAATGGAAACAATCGCAGCTACCTTCACATAGAAACATTCATAACTTGTTTATAAAAGAAACATTCACAACTAGTCTGAAAAGAAACATTCACAACTTATTTAAAAAGGAATCGAATCATTCACAACTTGTTCAAAATAGAAATAGTCACAACTAGTTTAGAGTTGAAACATTCACAAACAATTTGGAATAGAAACATTCACAATCTGTTTGGAATGAAATTGAAGCATTTACAGCTTGTTTGGAATAAAAACATTCACAACGTGTTTAGAAAGGAAATGTTCACAACTTATTTCCAATGGAATGGAAACAATCACAGCTAGTTTTAAGTAAAAACATTCATAGCTTTTTTATAATAGAAACATTCACAACCAGTTTGGAATAGAAACATTTACAACTAGTCTAGAATGGAAACATTCACAACTTACTTAGAATGGAGTGGAAACATTCACAACTTGTTTAGAATGGAATGCAAACATTCCCAACTAGTTTGAAATGGAAACATTAACAATGTGTTGAGAATGGAATAGAAACATTTAGAACTAGTTTGGAATAAAATCATTCACAACTAGTAAGAATTGAGTAGAAACATTCATAACTAGCTTGGAATAGAAACATTCAAAGCTTGTTTAGAATGGATTGCAAATGTTCACAACTAGTTTGGAATAGAAACATTCACAACCTGTTTAGAAAAGAAACTTTAGCAATTAATTACAAATATAGTTATTTACAACTTGTTTAGAATGGTACGGAAACATTCACAACCTATTTGGAGTAGAAATTCAAAAGTAGTTTAGAATGGAAAGAAAATATTCATGACTAGTTTGGAGTTGAAACATTTACAACTTGTTTGCAATAGAAACATTCACAACTATATTGGAATAGAAACATTCACAACTAGTTTAGAATGGAATGGAAACATTCATAACTAGTGTAGAATAAAAACTTTGACAGCTAGTTTGGAATAGAGCATTCACAACTTGTTTATAACGAAATGAAAACATTCACAACTAGTCTTAAAAGGGAACATTCAGAACTAGTGTGGAAAAGAATTGTTCACAACTAGTATAGAAAAGAATGGAATCATTCATAACTAATTTTGGTATAGAAATATTCGCAACTAGTTTAAAATAGAATGGAAACATTCTCAACTTGTTTGGAATGGAAACATTAACAGGCTGTTTAGAATTGAATAGAATCATTCACAACTTGTTTGGAATAATTATTCGCAGCTTGTTTAGAAGGGAATGGAAAGATTCACAACTAGCTTGAATAGAAACATTCGCAATTAGTTTGGAATAGAAACATTCACAACTTGCTTAAAGTGGAAAGGAAACATTCACAACTAGTTTCGAATAGAAACATCCATAACTTGTTTATAATAGAATCATTCACAACTTGTTTACAGAGGAATGGAAACATTCTCAACAAGTTTGGAGTATAAACGTTCAAAACTAGTTTACATTCGTATCAAAACGCTCATAACCAGTTTGTAATAGAAATATTCACAACTTGTTTGGAATGGAAACTTCTACAACTAGTTTGGAATAGAAACATTCATAACTTGTCTAGTGGAAATTTTTACAACTAGTTTGGAATAGAAATATTTGCAACTTGTCCAAAATGGAATGGAAACATTCACAACTATTTTACAATAGAAATTCTCACAACCTGCTTGAAATAGAAATATTCACAACTTGTTTGGAATATAAATATTCACCATTAGTCTAGAATGGAAAATCAACATTCACAACAGGTTTTGAAACATTCAGAACTTGTTTAGCATATAAAAATTCATAACATGTTTAGAATGGAACTGAAATATCCATAGCTAGTTTAAAGCAGAAACATTCACAACTTGTTTTGAATGGAATGGAAACATTCGTAACTAGTTTGGAATATAAATATTAATAGCTTGTTTACAATGGAATGGAAACATTCCTAACTAGTTTGGTATATAAATATTGCTAGCTTGTTTAAAGTGGAATGGAAACATTCATAAGTTGTTTAAAATGGATTGGAAACATTCATAACTAGTTTAGAATGGAATGGAAACATTCAAAACTAATTTAGAGTAGTAACATTCATAACTTGTTTAGAATGGAATAGAAACATTCATAACTAGTTTGGAATAGAAACATTCACAAAAAGCATGGAACAGATACATCCACAACTTCTTTGGAATAGAATGGAAACAATCACAACTACTTTGGAATAGAAACATTCACAACTTGTTTGGAAACTTTGACATCTAGATTGGAAAAGAAACGTTCATAGCTTGTTCAGATTAGAATGAAAACATCAACAACTGGTTCGAAAAAGAAACATTCACAACTAGTTTTGAATCGAATATAAACATTCACAACTAGCTTGAAATAGAAACATTCACAACTTATTTTGAATGGAATGGAAACATTCACAACTAGTTTGGAATAGAAACATTCACAACTTGTTTAGAATAGAAACATTCACAACTTGTTTGAAATAGAAATGTTCATGACAAGTTTGCAATGAAATGGAAACATTTAGAACTAGTTTGAAATAGAAACATACACAACTAGTTTAGAATAGAAACATTCATGAATTGTTTGGAATATAACATACACAACTACTTTGGAATAGAAGCATTCACAACTTGTTAGGAATATAAACATTCATGGCCAGTTTGGAATGAATCAAAAACATTCGCAACTAGTTTGGAATGGACACATTAATAACTTGTTTGAAATAACAACATTCATAACTGGCTTAGAATGGAATAGAAAGATTCAAAAGTTGTTTGGAATAGAAAGATTCACAAGTTGTTTGGAATAGAAAGATTCACAACCTGTTTAGAATGGAATGGAAACATTCATAACTTTTTTAGAATAGGATGGAAATGTTCACAACTAGTTTAGAATAGAAACATTCATGAATTGTTTGGAGTGGCAGCATTCACAACTTGTTCGCTATAGAAACACTCACAACTTGTTTAGAATTGATTGGAAACAGTCACGACTAGTTTGCAATAGAAACATTCACAACTTGTTTAGAATGGGAACATTCACAAGTTGTTTAGAATAGAAACAATCACAAAATGTTTAGAATATAATAGAAAGATTCACAACTTGTTTAGAATATAAACATTCACAACTTTTTTACAAGGGAGTGGAAACATTCACAACTAGTTTGGAATAGAAACATTCATGAATTGTTTGGAATGGCAGCATTCACAACTTTTTTAGAATTGATTGGAAATAGTCACAACTAGTTTCCAATAGAAACATTCACAACTTATTTAGAACAGAAACATTCACAACCTATTTGGAATAAAAACAATCACAACATGTTTAGAATAGAATATAAGCACTCATAACTTGTTCGGAATAGAAACATTCACAACTTTTTTACAATGGAGTGTGAATAATCACAACTAGTTTGAATAAAAACATTCACAACTAGTTTCAAATAGAAACATTCACAAGTTGCTTAGAGTGGAAAGAAAACATTTACAACTAGTTTAGAATTGAATCATTCACTTTTTTGTTCGGAATAGAAACATTCACAACATGTTTAGTGTAAAAACATTCATAAATTTTTTACAATGGATTGGAAACATTCAAAACTTATTTGGAATAGAAACATTCATAGCTAATTTAGAATGGAATGGAAACATTCCTAACTAGCTTGGAATAGATACATTTACAACTTGTTTAGAATTGAATTGAAATATTCAAAATGCGTTTAGAATAGAAATTGCTACAACTTGTTCAGAATGGAATGAAACATTGACAACTAGTTTTGAATAAAAACCTTTACAAGTTGTTTGGAGTGGAAACATTCATAGCTTGTTTGGAATGAAAGAGAAACATTCACAACTAGTTTGGAATGGAAACACTCACAAGTTGTTCAGAATAGAAATGTTCACAACAAGTTTCCAATGAAATGGAAACTTTCATAACTAGTTTGGAATAGAAGCATACACAACTAGTTTAGAATAGAAACTTTCATGAATTGTTCGAAATATAAACATTCACAACTACTTTGGAATACATGAAATGTTCAAAATATAAACATTCACAACTACTTTGGAATAGAAACATTCACACCTTGTTCGGAATATAAACATTCATAGCCAGTTTGGAATAAATCAGAAACATTCACAACTAGTTTGGAATAACAACATTCACAACTGGCTTGGAATGGAACAAATAGATTCACAAGTTTTTTGGAGTTGAAAGGTTCGTAACCTGTTTAGAATGGAATGGAAACATTCACAACTTTTTTAGAGCAGGACGGAAATGTTTACAACTAGTTCTAAATAAAAGCATCATAACTACTTTGGAATAGAAACATTCATGAATTGTTTGGAGTTGTAGCATTCACAACTAGTTTGGAATAGAAACATTCACAACTTGCTTAGAGTGGAAAGGAAACATCCAAAACTAGTTTAGAATTGAATCATTCATTTCTTGTTGAAAATAGAAACATTCACAACATGCTTGGTATAAAAACATTCACAACTTGTATACAATGGAATAGAAACATTCATAACTAGTTCGGAATAGAAATGTTCACAACTAGTTTAGAACGGAATCGAAATAGTCTCAACTAGTTTGGAATAGAAACACTCACAACTTTTTTAGAATTGAGTGGAAACATTCAAAACTAGTATAGAATAGAAATAGCTACAACTTGTTTAGAGTGCAATGAAACATTCACAACTAGTTTGGAATAGAAACTTTTACAAGTTGTTTGGAGTGGAAAGTTTCATAGCTTGTTCGGAATGAAATAGAAACATTCACAACTAGTTTCGAATGGAAACACCCATAAGCTGTTCAGAATAAAATTGCTCACAACAAGTTTGCAATGAAATGGAAATATTCACAACTACTTTAGAATGGAAAAGAAACATTCACAACTTATTTAGAATAGGATGGAAACATTGACAACTAGTTTTGAATAAAAACTTTCACAACTAGTTTGGAACAGAAAGATTCATGAATTGTTTAGAACGGCAGCATTCACAACTAGTTTTGGAAAAGAAACATCCACAACTTATTTAGAATTGAATGGAAATAGTCACAACTAGTTTGCAATATAAAATTTACAACTTGTTTAGAATGGAAACATTCACAACCTGTTTGGAATAGAAACATTCACAACTTATTTTCAAGGGAGTAGAAACATTCACAACTAGATTGAATTGAAACATTCATAACTAGTTTGGAATAGAAACATTCATAATTTGCTTAGAGTGGAAAAAAGACATTCACAACTAGTTTAGAATGCAATTAGTCACCACTTCTTCAGAATATAAACATTCACAACATGTTTGGTATAAAAACATGCACAACTTGTTTACAATGGAATGGAAACATTCACAACTTGTTTGGAATAGAAACATTCACAACTAGTTTTGAATGGAATGGAAACATTTACAACTAGCTGGGAATAGAAACATCACAACTTGTTTATAATTGAATGGAAATATTTGAAACTAGTTTAGAATAGAAATAGCTACAACATGTTCAGAATGGATTGAAACATTCACAACTAGTTTGGAATAAAAAGTTGTACAAGTTGCTTGGAGTGGAAATATTCATAGCTTGTGTAAAATGAAATGGAAATATTCACAACTAGTTTGGAATGGAAACACTCACAAGCTATCTAGAATATAAGCTTTCACAAAAAGTTTGCAATGAAATGGAAACTTTCACAACTACTTTGGAATGGAAACATTTACAACTAGTTTAAAATAGAAACATTAAAAAATTGTGTAGAATTTAAATATTCACAACTATTGTAGAATAAAAATAAAATTTGGATGCATTTAAGCATGGCAACTGATGAACAAGTTTCATCTTAGTCAATACCATGACTTTGCTTGAAACCTTTCGCAACTAATCGTCCCTTAAAGGTAATCACATTACCATCCACGTCGGTTTTCTTCTTGAAAACCCATTTGAACCCTATAGGTTTTACCCCTTTAGGTGGATCAACCAAAGTCCATACCTGGTTTTCATACTTGGATTCTATTGTGGACACCACGGCCGCTAGCCACTTCTTAGAGTTAGGCCCCAACATAGCTTGTTGGTAGGTTGTGGGCTTATCCTGATAGATGAGCATCACATTGCCAATGTGAGTCATGAGAAATCCATTTCTCCTAGGCTCATGCTAAATCCTACCAGTACTACATAGGCTTTGTGCTACAGGAACAGACTACTAGATCACAACATCTTGTGGTGTCTATTCAGGTTCCATTTCAAGTTCGATGTCCCCTTGTTGTTCTTGAATTCTGTCAAGTTCTACTTTTCTCCCATTGGTTTTGTTAGAGATAAACTTTTTCTTTAGAAAGACACCAGTTCAAGCAACAAACACTTTTCGCTCGGAAGGATTGTACAAATAATAACCCTTTGTTTATTTGGGATACCCAACAAAGATTCATTTACGAAATTTGGGCCATAGCTTGTTAGAGGATTGACACTTCACATAAGCATCACAACCCCAAATCTTCATAAAAGATAGACTGGGATGTCTCCCACCCCATATCTCATATGGTGTCTTTTGAATCGATTTTGATGGAACTTAGTTTAGCGTAAAAATGGTTGTCTCTAGAGCATGTCCCCAAAAGGAGTTTGGAAGGTCAGCTTGACTCATCATTGATCGAACCATGTCTAATAGTGTTTGATTTCTCCTTTCAGATATGCCACTCAATTGACGGGTACAAAGTAGAGTGAGTTGTGATACTATGCCATGCTCTTTTAGATAGTCAAGGAATTCTCGATCCAAGTATTCTCCACCTCAATCTGATGAAAGTACTTTGATACTCTTCCTGAGTTAATTCTTTACCTCATTCTTCAATTCATTGAACTTTTCAAAGGATTCTGATTTATGTCTCATGAGATACACATAGCCATATCTACTGAAGTCATTAGTAAAGGTAATGAAGTATTGAAGCCTCCTGTAGCGTGTGTAGACATAAGGCCACATACATCACTACGTATGAGTCCTAACACGTCATTAGCCCTTTTACTTTGCCCAGCAAAAAGGGTTTTGGTCATCTTGCCCAATAAACTTGACTCACATGTCTCATATGATTCAAAATCAAATGAGTCCAAGAGTCCATCGTTATGAAGCTTGGATATACGGGTCTCATTTATATAGCATAGATGATAGTGCTAGAGATAGGTCAGGTTTGAATCATTCAATCTGACCTTCTTGTTATTCATATTATTGATTGGATCTTTGAGTTCTAGAACATACAAACCATTGTTAAGTTGAGGACTATATAAAAGATTTCATTCAAATAAATAGAACAACATTTGTCCTTTATTATAAATGAAAAATCTTTCCTATCCAAACAAGAAACAGAAATCAAATTTCTACTAATAGTAGGCATAAAGTAGCAGTTGTCTAATTCTAAAACTAATCCACTAGAGAAAGTGAAAACATTAGTCCCTACAGCTAAGGCAGCAACCCTCGCTCTATTTCCAACACATACGCCTACTTGACCTTGGGCCAATCTTCTACTCCTACTTAGATCCTACACATTTTCACAAATGTAATATCCACATCTCGTATCCAACACCCAAGATAAGAAAGTAGAAAAGTTAGTGTCTATAACAAAAATACCTGAAGTGGAAGCCTTCCTTTCTTTTTAGCAAGTTCTTCGAGATAGGGCTTACAGTTGCACTTCCAGTGTCCAAGTTGCTTACAATGGAAGCACTCCCCTTCCTTACCCACACCACTATATGGTTTTAGTGCAACTAAAGAGGAATTAGCATTGGACTTTCTTTTAGCTTTATCCTTCTTCTTGTTAGCTTTTCCCTTTCTTTTGCCCTTTTGTACCATCATAATGGGCTTAGCCTTATTAAGGTTTTGCTTAGCAGTTCTCAACATGTTGAGCAATTCAGGGAAGGACTTGTCAAGATTGTTCATGTCATAGTTCATCATGAACTGACTATAGCTTTCTACCAAACGATTGCAGGACTACATCTGTTAGCATTGTTCCCGAAAGCCAATCATGAAGGGATTCTATTTTTGCACATTGAGTCATGATATTTTATTAAGGCATTAATCTATTAATTATCTTTGTTGCTTTGTTTCTGTGTAACATAATAAACATAATTATAACCCTAGAATATTAATATTCTCAAATGTCCCTAGTCTAGTATTATTATGGAGCAGATTACAATAAAACATAATGACTAGCATATATGGAGACTAATATGAGATATGTAGTCTACATATGGGTACAGGTTGGAGAACTTGTGTACTGGATCAATCCACCATGAGAACGTTACATGGATCATTATGTGAGTGTCATAAGTGATTCTTATAGTGATCATGGTATATGTAGTCCTTTGACCTAAGGTCATCAAGGCTCTCTACATGTGAGTCACGTACTTTGAAACTTCCCTTTGTTGCTCGTAACTGAGTGAACTTGAAAGAGGTCATTGGGTATGTTACAAATCATATAAAGGGTTTTGTATGATCAAGATGAGATTTGTCCCTCCTATGTGATGGGAGTGATATCTTTAGGCCCCTTGATAGAGTAAGACTTAGAAAATGCATGGCCATGCTTGGATGAGTTGATATATGATATCAATGTCATCAATTTAAGTTAGTCTACTCAGTAATCAAGAAACCACAGATTGGGCTATATGAGAGTGACATATTCCATGTCTCGTGCTTAGTCTTGATATCTTAGACGAAGCAACAATGGCATATATGGGCAATGATCATAAAGGTTTGGTCGGATCACCGACAATCTTGTCACTTGGGTAGCAATGATGTGTTGCTAGACATCGCTCATTAGTTATGATCATAAATGTGATTTATGATCATTGCCAATGTGGTAAAAGCCTATTGGATAGCACACATAGAGTTATTTGGATTATTAGAGTTCATGGGCAAATTTATTTGGGTTATGGTTTCATGATAATTTCATGTTAATAATTGGCCCAAAAGTTAAGCCATTATTGAGCCCAAAATTAAAGCCTAATTGTATTAGGGCTTTGAAACCCATTAGGCCTGGAAGGTGAGTCTCATTATAAATACAACATATAGCAAGAAATTCGCAGCCTTGCCCAAGCCTCCCAAAAAGAGATAGTCACACTCTTCTCCTTTTATTCCTTAGAGGACGCAAGCTAGCACTGCAAGCGCAAGAGAAATGCATCTGCTGAAATATGGTTGAAGCGTGGTGATCCCAAGAGGCTCATGTCGATACCATAGAGAGCTTGAATACGTCAACTGTTTACGTTTTGTGATTCGACTCTACAGTTGGGTGAGAGATCTCAACCAAAATTAGGTATGAAAATTTTTCAACACGCGGTTTACCCTGTTTCACTTGGATCCTGGAGTGTTTCGGTTAAATTCCACTGCATATGCTTGGTGCCCAAAACCCTACAAAATCAATAGCCAACATTTTCTGAATAGCAAATTTGAAACTCTCAAGACTTTCAATGTACCCAATCATCTTGAGCACATGAGGACCCACGGGATTTCCATCAAACATTTTACACTGAAAGAATGCCTTAGAGGTCTTAAACCTCTCATGCCTAGCTTGCTATTGGAAGAGCATTTTGAGATGTTTGATCATATCGAATGCCCCCTGTTCTCATGTTCCTTTTGAAGATCAGATTCCATGGTCATCAAATGAGGCAAGCAACATCCAAGGCATCATCAGAATATCTTTTGTAAGCATCCATTTCAGCTCTTAGAGCATTTGCAGCAGGCTTATTCAGAATAAGGTGCTCTGGGATTGAAGCCTTTCTCTCTTGCTTGAGGACTATCCTTAAATTTTGGTACCAGTTGAGAAAGTTTGGTCCATTCAGTTTTTCCTTCTCAATGATTGATTACAATGAAAGTGTCGATGTGTTCTATGCCATGGTAATTTGCAACAGTAAATAAGCAGTGTAAGAGTCATGCATTTTAATTCATTTAATAAGGACTTTTACTAAAGGACACTCCCACTATTTTACTCAAAATAATTACTCTTGATATTATTTCAAAATACCTCGATGATAAGGTATTCTAGTGGGCCAAGATTCATATTCCACAACAACCTGAGTTAGCTTTGGCTTTTCTCTCAAGTTACAAATATTTAGGTAGGCAACTCCTTGCTAATTGCATCTTATGCAACTCTTAGGTAGTTGGGTGAACAACACTTGTCTAAGCTCATCTTATGAAGTTAAGCCCAACCCTATGCCTCTAAGTCCCCAATCCTATTAGGATGACTTAGTTATTAAGTCAGACCCAAGGTTACCAATTTGGATATCAATTTTATCCTATCACATCTTACAAAGATGAACACAGGTGCTTTACTTTTGCAAACCCACCATATGTTGATCAAAGTCTTGATGAGTGCCAACATTTGGAAGGCATCACATTTAATGACTTAATATTTTTTTTGAGGGATTTTTCCTTTTGATCTCACTAATTTTTATCTTTGGTTGTCTTATCCATGCATCACATACAAATATAAAACATACATCTTATACTAAAACCTAAATAAATGTGATATGGATATAGCGCAAAGTATGCAATATTCTCAAGCCAGTGATAGTATAATAAAAGCTTAAGAAAAGAAAAGGTCTCCACAAGCTCCTTCTTCTTCCTCCTTGGCTCTTTTTATTGTCACTTCCTTGGAAACACCAACTGGGATGATCCCATAATGTACAATTATATCAATAATATAAACCTTGACTTACATTCGAAGGGAGTAAGGTGAAAAGAGAATGTATTGGGAGAGCAACAAGAAAAGGCACGACTCACAGGCTGTGTTTACAAGTACAACCAACAAGGGCTATAACCATGCATGATGCTTCAAGCACCAATCGACATATCATATCAAATCTCATTCAACAAAAATGCAAGTTAATTAACATGTAATTATTAACCAAATTTATTTATGTGGCACTTCACATATGGCAGTCCCACTGGCTGCAGTTGTGGAGGGTTGCTAGGGGTCAGCACCCCCTAGTGCAAAAAATTGTCTTACAAATTATGTTGCCTGAGATCTATTATTTTGAGAAACTAAGCACCCGAGATGACCTCCATCTGAGCCACCAAAAGTACTATACTCAAGGTGGTCGAACAGCCCTAATCCATTCCTACTAGGGTTTTGCAACTATTATAGCAATCCTAATTTAGATAAGTATTTTATGCCAATCAATCTAGGGTTAATCTCATTAACCAATTTGTGCTATTTCTCATATATCTCATCTATTCATTATGGGTTCCGGTTTTTTGCATCATGAACCAATTTAATCAACCAAGATTGAAATCAACCAAACACACAATATATCATGTGATTTGACACTCAATCCTAATTTAGAGTTTCAACAGTAGCTCTGATATAACTGTAGGGTTTCAGGTGCCAAGCAAGTGCGGCGGAATATAACCAAAATCCTCTAGGATCCAAGTGAAATAGTGTAAATCAGGTCCTCAAAATTTTATACCTAGTTTAGTGGAGATCTTTCACCCAACTGTTGAGTCGAATCACAAAACTTGAATAGTTGACAAGTTCAAGCTCCCTATGGCACCCACATGAGCCTCTCGGGATCACCAAGACTCCACAACGTTCCTATAGATGCATTCCTCTTATGCTTGCAGTGCTAGCTTGCATGATCCAAGGAATAGCAAGAGAAGAGTGTAGCTGTAACTATTAGAACTCTTTTGATTTCATCCTCGAGGAACCTAGGGCAAGAACTGTGAATTTCTCACTATATTATGTAATTATAGTGAAACTCAACTCCCAAGGCTAATGGGTTTCAAAGCCCTAATCCAATTAGTCTTTAATTTCAGACCTATTAATGGCTCAACCTTTGGGCCAATCATTAATACAAAATTATCATGAAACCAAGACCAAACAACTCTGCCCATGCACTAAAATAATCCAATTGGCTCTATGTGTGTGACCCAATAGGCTCTTATCACATTGGAAATGATCATAAATCACATTTATGAGCACAAACAATGAGCGGTGTCTAGCTACACATCATTGATACCCAAGTGACAAGATTGTCGGTGATTCAACTAAACCTTTATGATCATTATCCATATATATGATTGTCCCTTTGTCCAATATATCAAGACAAAGCATGAAACATGGAATGTGTCACTCTCATATAGCCATATCTATGGTTTCTTGATTAATGAGTAGACTAATTTAAACTGATGATATTGATATCATATATCAAGTCATCCGAGCAAGGCCATCCATTTTCTTAGTCTCACTCTGTCAAGGGGCCTAAAGATATTACTCCCATTACATAGGAAGGACAAACCCCATCTTGATCATACAAAACCCTTTTCATGATATGTGACATACCCAATGACCTCCTTCAAGTTCACTCAGTTATGAGCAACAATGGGAAGTATCAAAGTATGTGATTCACATGTAAGGAACCTTAATGACCCTAGGTTATAGGACTACATATACAATATCACTATGAGAATCACTTATGACACTTATATAACGATCCATGTAGAATTCTCATGGTTGGTTTGTCTAGTACACAAGTTCTCTAACTTGTACCCATATGTAGACTACATATCTTAAATTAGTCTCCACATATGCTAGTCTTTATGTATTATTTCAACCCGCTCCACAATAATACTAGACCAGGGACATTTAAGAATATCATTATTCTAGGGTTATAAATATGTTTATTACGTTACGCAAAAACAAAACAACAAACATAATTTCTGGAATAATGCCTCAATAAAATATCATGCCTAAATGCACAAAATAGAATCATCTCATGAATAAGGCACCGCTTACTGACCGGCCAACGGGACTACCATCTGCAAAGCACCATATTAATAAAAACTAGTTAATCAATGTGCGTTAATTGGTTTGCTATTTTGTTGAATGAGATTTGGCATGATATGCTGATTGGTGTTTGAAGCATGGTGCATGGTTATAGCCCTTGTTGGTTGTACTTCTAAATACGGCCTGTGAATTGTGCTTTATTCTTGTTATTCTCATTGTACATTCTCCTTTCACCTTACTTCCCCAAAATGTAACTTGAGGTTTCTATTATTTATGTAATTGTACATTATGGGATCATCCAAGGTGGTGTGTCTAATGTGGTGGCAACAAAAAGGAAACCAAACAAGGAGGAGGAAAAGCTTGTAAAGACCATTTTCTTTTCTTAGGCTTTTATGATATTCTCATTTGCTTGAGAATATCATATAGTTTGGCCAATAACCACGTCACATTTACTTTGTTGTTAGCATGAGATGCATGTTTTATATTTGTATGTGATGCATGTATAAGACAACCTTAGATAATGATTGATGACATCAAAAGGAAAAATCCCTCAAACAAAATATTAAGTGATTAAATCTGATTCCTTCCAAATGTTGGCATTCGTCAAGACTTTGATCAACATTGGGTGGGTTTGCCAAAGCGAAGCACCTATGTTCAACTTGGTAACGCCCGATGGGAAAATAATGATATCCAAATTGCTAACTTTGGGTCTGACTTAACTAAGTCATCCTAATAGGGTTGGGGACTTAGAGGCATAGGTTGGGCTTAAGTTCATAAGATGAGATTCAACAAGTGTTGTTCACCCAACTACCCAGGAGTTGTATACGATGCAATTGGCAAGGAGTTGCCTACCTAAACAACTGTAACTTGACAGAAAAGCCAAAGCTAACTCAGGTTGTGGTGAAATATGCTTCTTGGCCCAGAAGAATACCTTAGCACCGAGGTGTTCTAAAATAATACCGAGGGTTATTATTTTGAGTAAAATAGTGGGAGTATCATTTAATAAAATTCCTTATTAAATGAATTTAAATTCATGACTTTTACACTGCATATTTACTGTTATAGATTACTATGGCACTGTTAGTGTTGTGCCTGAAAGCCAATTATGAGATGATCGTATTTTGGACATTGAGGCATGATATTTTATTGAGGCATTAATCTAGAAATTATGTTTGTTTTTTTATTTTTGTGTAACATAATAAACATAATTATAACCCTAGAATAATGATATTCTTAAATGTCCCTGGTCTAGTCTTATCATGGAGTGGGTTGCAATAATACGTGAAGGCTAGCATATATGGAGACTAATATAAGATATGTAATCTACATATGGGTACAAGTTGGAAAACTTGTGTATTGGACCGACTCACCATGAGAATGCTAAGCGGATCATTATATGAGTGTCATAGTGATTCTCATAGTCAAATCACATACTTTGATACTTCCCTTTGTTGATCGTAATTGAGTGAGCTTGAAGGAGGTCATTGGGTATGTCATATATCATACGGAGGGTTTTGCATGATCAGGGTGGGATTTGTCCCTCCTATGTTAGGGGAGTGATATCTTCCAACCCCTTGATGGAGTGAAACTAAGAAATTGCATGGCCATACTCTGATGAATTAATATATGATATCAATGTTATCAATTTAAGTTAGTCTACTTAGTAATCAAGAAACCATAGATCAAGCTATATGAGAGTGACACATTCCATGTCTCGTGCTTGGTCTTGATCTCTTGGACAAAGGGACAATAGCATATATGAATAATGATCATAAAGGATTAGTCAAATGACCGACAATTTTGTCACTTGGGTAGCAATGATGTGTTGCTAGACACCGCTCATTATTTATGATAGGAGCCTATTAGGTCTCACACATAAAGCTAGTTGGATTATTGAAGTGAATGGGCCGAATTGTTCGGTATTGGTTTGATGATACTTTTTTATTAATGATTGGCCCAAAGGTTGAGCCATTATTAGGTACAAAATTAAAGCCTAATTGGGTTCGGGCTTTGAAACCCCTTAGGCTTGGGAGTTGAGTCTCACTATAAATACATCATATAGTGAGAAATTCATAGCTCTTGCCCTAGCCTCCCAAAAGGATGAAATCAGAAGAGCTCTAAATGTTCCAGCCGCAGTCTTCTCTTGCTATTCCTTGGAGGATGCAAGCTAGTACTGCGAGCAGAAGAGGAACGTATTTATAGGGAGGTGGTGGAGGTGTGGTGATTGTAAGAGGCTTGTGTGGATATCATAGAGAGCTTGAACATGTCAACTATTCAAGTTTTGTGATTCGACTTAATAGTTGGGTGAAAGATCTCCATCGAGCTAGGTATAAAATTTTGAGCACCCCATTTACCCCATTTTCACTTGGATCCTGTTTCGGTTACATGCTGCTACATTTGCTTGGCTCTTGAAACCTTACACAATATACACATCTGTGCATAAAGACCAACAGGGCCTAGTGGAAAAATATAATGAAAATGTTTTGATGGCCTACAGAACATGCATTTCCTTGGGACTCAGACACACTAAATATCGTTCATATATTTAAGGACCTAGAGTGGTAACATTCACAACTTGTCTGGAATAGAAACATTCAAAACTTGTTTAGAATGGAATGGAAACATTCATAAGTAGTTTGGAATAGAAACATTAACAACTTGCTTAGAGTAGAATGAAAACATTCACAACTTGCTTAGAGTAGAATGAAAACATTCACAACTAGATTGGGAAAGAAACATTCAAATTTTTTTTAATAGAAACACTCACAACTTATTCAGAATGGAATGGAAACATTCACAACTTATTTGGAATGGAAACGTATACAACTAGTTTTGATGCAATAAAAAGAATCACAACTTGTTCAGAATAAAAACATTCACAGCTAGTTTAGTTTGGAATAAAAACATTCACAAATTGGTTAGAATGGAATGAAAACATTCACAACTTGTTTAGAATAGAATAGGAACAATCACAACTAGTTTAGAATAAAAAAAATCACAATTTTTTAAGAACATAATGGAAACATTTGCAACTAGTTTGGAATAGAAACATTCACAACTTGCTTAGAATGGTATGGAAACATTCTCAACTAGTTTGGAATATAAACATTAACAACTTGTTTGGAATAGAAACATTCACAACTTGTTTTGAATGAAATGGAAACATTCAAAACTTGTTTAGAATGGATTGGAAATATTCACAACTTGTTTAAACTGGAATCAAAACATTCAAAACTTGTCTAAAGTAAAAACATTCATAACTTATTTGGAAATTCTAGGGAAACATTGACTACTGGTTAAGGATAGAAACATTCATAACTTGTTTACAATGGAATGCAAAAATTCACAACTAGTTTAAAATGGAATGGAAACATTCACAACTTTTTGGAATCGAAACATTCACAACTTGATTAGAATAGAATGGACACATTCACAATAGCTTTAGAATAGAGACATTCACAACTTGTTTGGAATGGAATGGAAACATTCACAACCTCTTTGGAATAGAAACATTCACAACAAGTTTAAAATGGAAAGGAAACATTCATAATTTGTTTGGAATGGATTGGAAACATTAACAACCAGTTTGGAAAAGAAATACTTACACCTTGTTTAGATTTGAATAGAAATATTCACAACTAGTATAGAATAGAAACATTCACCATCAGCTTCGATTGGAATCGAAACATTCACAACTTGTTTAGAATTGAAACATTCAACTAGTTTAGAAAGGAGTGAAAACATTCACTATTGGGTTTCAGGAGCCAAATAGCGTAGTGAAATTTAACCGGAACCCTCCAGGATCCAAGTAAAACGGGGTAAATCGGGTGTTCAAAAATTTTTATACCTAATTTTCGGTTGAGATCTCTCACTCAACTGTAGAGTCGAATCACAAACCTGAATAGTTGACATGTTCAGGCTCTCTATGGTATCCACACGAGCCTCTTGGGATCACCACGCTTCCACCACATCCCGGCAGATGCATTTCTCTTGCACTCGTAGTGCTAGCTTGCGTCCTCCAAGGAATTGCAAGGGAAGAGTGCGATTGTCCTTTTGGGAGGCTAGGGCAAGGAGACCTGCAAAATTCTCACTAAAAGTTGTATTTATAGTGATACTCAACCTCTAGGCCTAATGGGCTTCAAAGTCCTAATCCAATTAGGCTTTAATTTTGGGCTTAATAATGGCTCAACTATTAGGCCCATTATTAATATGAAATTATTGTGAAACCAAAACCCAAATTATTAGCCCATGCACTCTAATGATCCAAATAGCTCTCCAAGGATTTCCCTGAAACCCTCAGAGAATTCTACCGAAGGGCAGAACAACACATGACGACCGAAGAATTGAGGATGGAAGGGCCGAAGTCTGATCACAATCGTTCGAGGGTCAGAGTCACCAACCTCGATACCCAACCGAGGGTGGGGGCAAACCTCGAAAACCAAAGGGGAGGAAACCGATGTCTTTCACTCCCTTGAACACTACAAGGATGTACATACTCATGGCTATGGAAAGACAAGGAACCGCTATCCAGTGTCTGAAGGCCATGACCTCGAAAAACAAAAACAACATGAAGAAGTTTTGTTAGTTCCATCAGGACCACGGGCACAATACCGAGGATTGCTTCCATTTGAGAAAGTATATTGCATCTTTAATCAAGCAGGGGCAACTTAAGTGCTACCTGCGGATGCCATCCCTGAAAGGAATGAAGAAAGAAGAGAGGAAATGAGAAGATGAGGACTTCAATTTTGACCGACGTTAGAACAAAAGTCCTAGAAAGCATCCACCACATCGGGCCAGAGTGATCAAAACAATCACCACTGGGATACCCTCGGTCGAGAAGAAAAGGAAAGTCCAAGAAATATCGATGATGGAGTTCGGTAACCTAGAGAACAAGCTTGTTTAGAAAGATGGGTCTACCATGGAGTTCCTTCATGATGACCCTCTCCCTGTGCTTAGGTGGCTCGATCTGCCCTTGATGCTAAGGGGAACTTTGGTTCAGGACAAGAAAGAGCTCTTTGGCTCCACAATGACGAGGTTCATTGTCATAGATGTTCCTTTTTTGTACAACGCCACCCTCGGAAGGCAGACATAAGAAAATCTTCATGTTCACCTAGACATGAAGTACCTAATGGTCACCTTCGGCACAAAGGAGGGGGACACAAAAATATTCATTGATCAGGCCAAAGTAAGGAAAGTTTTGATGAAGGCAAGACAAAGCTCAGTGAAAGTTCACGCGCAGACTTTAGAATAAAAGAGCATGGTTGGAGAAGCGATAATGGGAGGAGAGAAGAAAAAATAGAAATCGAGGATGTAGACCTTGTCCTTGGCCAAAGTACCCAAGTTGGGAAAAAACTAGCCGAAGGTGACAAAGAAAAGCTTGTATCCCTTCTATTAATGAACAAGGATCTGTTTGCTTACTCTCCAAGTGATATGCCTGGGGTGGATTCGGGTATAATCCAACATTGTCTTAAAGCGTGTCCAGAGGTGAAGCTTGTTCGGCAAAAAAAACGTAGGCTCTTGGTGCTTAAGAACAACTTTGTTAAAAATGAAGTCCAACGATTAACAGAGGCGGGCATAATAAGGGATGTCAAGTACCCCGAGTGGCTCAGCAATGTCATTGTTACATAAATGATGCCTGGCGAAGGACTCCTATCCTCTGCCACGAATAGACGAATTGGTAGACTCTACTGCCGAATACGGTCTGCTTACCTTCCTTGATGCCTTCAACAGGTATCACCAAATTGGGATGAATCCTGAAGATGAGGAAAAAACCACCTTCATAACTGAGGTTGATACCTACTGCTACGTAAGAAAGCCCTTCAGCCTTAAAAATGCGGGAGCAATGTACCAAAGGTTGATGAACAAGGTATTTAGCTCCCAAATTGGGAGAAATGAAGAAGTATATGTAGATTATATGATAGTCAAGAGCAAACAGCCTACCAGTCATATCGTAGACTTCGGGGAAACAATCAACCAACTTCAAAAAATTGGGATCCATTTTAACCCCAAGAAATGTGTGTTCGGGGTCACAGCTACCAAATTCCTTGGGTTTATGGTATCCGGGAGAGGTATCGATGAAAAGGTTAAGGTCCTGCTAGCATTCCAAACTCCCATGAAGACCAAGGATGTGGAAAGGCTTACTCGGAGAATCACAGCCCTTAGCAGGTTCATCTCTAGGTACAGGAATCGGTGCCGACCATTCTTCAAAGTGCTCACCAAAGCAGCAAAGAATGAAGGTGACCTCGACTCTAAGGAACATCCTTGGAACAAAGATTGCCAAAAGGCCTAGGACGAACTCAAAAGCTACCTAGCCCGCTTCCTGACACTTTGGTAGCCACTGGGAGGAGAACCTCTCGTCCTTTACCTTGCCATTACAGAAAATACCGTAAGTTCAGTACTAGTAAGGGAGGAGGGAGGAAAATAATGGCCAATATACTATGTAAGCAAGTCCTTGCACAGTTCCAAAGTTAGGTACCCTCTCCTGCAAAAGGCCATCTACGCTCTAGTGCTGCCAAGTAGGAGGCTATAACCTTACTCCCAGGGACACCTTATCATTGTTCGAAGTAACCTACCTCTTCGAGATGTCATGAGAAATGTCACACCCTACACAGGCCCCAACTTGTGCACTCTCAGTGCCACTCACCATACTACCCAGAAAGTTATCAAAACACTTGTATTCTTAAGTGTTATGAGTGAACAGTTAATTTTGGCCAACTTTCTTTAACATAGTTTTAAGTCTTTTTTTGTTAAGCTAAGAGCCTAGGAGGTGGCCCATGAGGCTTATGAAAAGTCCTGTGTACTTTATTTGTAGCTTAAGGCAAGGCCCAACCACTAACTTGCATCACAAGGCAAGGCTGTATTCAGAAACTTGCAATACAAGCAAGACATACACTTAGTTCTTTAAGTGTCTAGGATGTGTGCTCATCAAGCATACTACTCCAATGCATGACAACCAAGAAGCCCACATCTTTGCAAACTTTGAAAACAAGGTTTTCATGCTCATGTACATTCGGCCAAGTAAAGAACACAAGAGGTTCATCAACAACAACTTGTCCATCATCACATAACTTAAAATAATTTGGCATATAAGCATCCAACATATGTATATCCAAAACCAAGTTCAACCAAGGCTACATATGTGCACAAAATAGCCACATACAAGCATCACCTACTTTGCAACCTACCAAGGATGCTACAAGTCCAAAACTAGCCAAGTTTAAGCATTATAGGCCATTCTACCTATGTCACCCGAGAAGAAACTTAAGTGTGCAATACAGGAGCACATAATGAAGTACAAGCCCAATGACCATGTTCATTGTCATGAAAGTGAACACAACTATCAAAGCCATAGTCAACACATCCATCTCCCTCTCCTAGACAAGTCCCACAGCCTACTCAAGCCTACAAAACTTAGCACATAAGTTTCTGCATAACCTAAGACTTGCATATGTACTGAAACGACCCAAGTTTTGATTTGGCACATACCTCTAGCAAAATGTTCTAACTTAGTACACAAGCAAGCAAATCAAGTGCACTACTCAAGCTTAATTCCTTTTCATAAAAATTCAAATAGTATGGGCATGAGTTTTCCAACTCAGTGAGGTTCATTACAACTCATAATGAGTTTATTTAGTTAAGCTGAAAACTTAACCTCCCATAAGCATAACTTAACCTGCAAGAAAGACATGAAAACAAAGAAAACACAAGTCCAATATATATATACATATGATAACCAAGACACTATATAAACATAAACACTATCTATATTGGGTTAGCACACACAAACACATCAAACAATGTACACAACACACCCACACACCACATTGATATCTCAGCTGAAGCCACTAGCAAGTGTCCATGTGCAATCTTGCACTCCAAGCATCACCATTTCAATCACCAAACCACTAGAGCTCCAAATTCATTAGCAAGTTGGCCTAACTTACCAAGAATTCTAACACTTGCCATTAACTTGACTAGCTAGCCAAACCATATTAAACCCGAAAATTGAACCATATGCCCATCTAGCAAACTAAGATCATATAGCATAATTAACTATCACTTAGCTACCATTAACTACTTGAACATGGAATTATACCAAGAAATCAAGTAGAACATGAGCCTTACCACACAAAAACAAAGCTTGAGCTTTCGGCCAACCTTGAATCCTTCACTTCCAAGCTTCAAACTTGAAACTCAAGGTCGCCTAGCACCAAGACCAAGTAATCCAAGCTTGATTTCCACTTCAAGCTCTAAATCAACACTAATTTAGTAAGGATCCAGCACCAAACTCACCAACAACACAATGAACTCGGGTTAGACTTGTAAATATGAAGTTTGACCCGAAATCATGGTGTTAACTTGAGTGGAGTCATGCATTAACTGGCATTAGGCCACATAGCCTTAATTTTGGACATAATTTCCTTCTCATCCTCATATAAAATTGCATGGTCTAAAGTGGATATTCCACTAGTATTAGCACCATAATTAGCACTCAAAAGAATAATCAAAACGGCCCTTAAGTTTTATTTCTTGCCATAAGCAACATATTACTCATTCATGTACATTTAAGACCCGAAAGTTCTTATTTTTGCACATACATAACTGTTCTCATTTTCAATCAAGTCCTTCATGTTTTCCTTAAATTTTCTTTGCATTCATGGCCCGGGCCAAGTACTGGGGGATGGTCCTGACAACTCCTCCCTCCTTAAAGAATTTGGTCCTCCAAATTCTTCGCCAATCTAGGATACAACTAAGAGTATCTTATGGCAATTTCTTGTTCTACTTCCCAGGTTGCCTCTTCAGGAGTGTGGTTACTCCACTGGACCTTGATCATAGAGATGCATATGCTTCTGAGTTTCCTAGTGTCTCTAGCTAGGAATTGGATAGGTATCTTTTCATAAGATAGGTTTGGTGCTACAGGTAGACTAGCAGGTATCTCTATCTATTTAGAACTTGGAACATATTTCTTAAGTAGGCTCACATGAAACACATCATGTATGTTACCAAGTTCTGGTGGCAAATCTAATTGATAGGCCACATTTCCAATCTTAGCCAATATTTGATATGGCCCTATATATCTGGATGCCAGCTTTCCCTTCTTTCCAAATAGTATTAGTCCTTTCATAGGAGAAACTTTTATCCACACCCAATGCCCTTCCTGGAATTCTAGGTCTCTCATCCTTTTCAGGTTGGCATAAGACTGCTGCCTATCATTTGTAGCTTTGATTCTTGCCTGAATCAGTTTAATCTTTTCAGTGGTCTCCTTAATAATGTTTGGTCCTAACTCCAATGTATCTTCTGGCTGATGCCAGCAATGAGAAGTAATACACTTTCTGCCATACAAGGCTTCATAAGGGGCAATTCCAATCATTGAATGGTATCCATTATTATAGGAGAACTCCACTAAGGGGAGATGCACATCCCATTCTCCCTGGAAATCAATGCCACAACATGTCAACATATCCTCCAGAGTTTGTATAGTTCTTTCTGTTTGTCCATCAATTTGAGGATGGTAAGCGGAGTTTAGTTCTTAATGCCTGATGTAGGGATTTCCAAAACCTCGAAACAAACCTAGGATCCCTATCTAATACAATGTCATCAGGTACTCCATGTAACCTCAATATCTCCCTTATATAGTGTTGTGCAAGCCTATCTAAAGAATGAGTGAGATTCATGGGGAAAAAATGAGCTACTTTGGTCAATCTATCCACAATGACCCAAATGGCATTATGCTTTCTCCTTGTCAGTGGCATTCCCACTACAAAATCCGTAGATATGGATCCCCATTTTCTCTAAGATATGGATAAGCTTTGAAGCTTCCTTCCTGGTTTCTAGTGCTCAACTTTCACCCCATTTTCTCTAAGATATGGATAAGCTTTGAAGCTTCCTTCCTGGTTTCTAGTGCTCAACTTTCACCTGTTGGGATGCTTCACAATTTGCTACATGAACACTAATGTCTCTTTTCATATATGCCCACCAAAAGTAAGCTCTAAGAGCAAGGTCACATCTTGGTGGCTCCTGGATGTATACTTAACTTACTAGAGTGTGCTTCCTTTAGAATTTGAAATCTTAAGTAATTTTTCTCAGGCACATACAACCTATTCTGGAAGTATAACATTCCTTGCTTATGGGAGAATCCTTGCAATAATTTTGCTTTCTTCTATCCAGACACTAGTCCCATATGCTCATCTCTAAACAGAGCTTCTATGATAAGTTCTTTCCATTCTGGGGTAATAGTGAGTACACTAAACTGCTCACATTCCCAGGTTAGCCATTGACTTGCAAAGCAAGTAAGGCTAAGGCTCTTGGCCTTATGCTCTACTACTCCACCCTTGAGCACCCTTGTATAATTCCTGCTTAGGGCATCTGCCACTACATTAGCTTTCCCAGGTGTGTATTCAATTACACAGTCAAAATCCTTAAGGTATTCCAACCAACTCCTTTGTCTTATATTTAAGTCTTTCTAGGTAAAAAGGTAATTTGAGACTTTTGTGGCCTGTATAAACCTGAAATCTATTACCTAACAGGTCATGTCTCCATCGCTTAAGGGCAAAGACTACTGCTGCTAATTCCAAGTCATGCACTGCATACTTTTTCTGATGTGGTCTTAACTGTCTAGACCCAAAAACAATAACCTATTTTTCCTACATTAGGACACATCCTAATGCTACATGGGATGCATCAGTATACACCTCATATTCCTTTCCAGGGTCTGGTAGGACTAACATAGGGGCTGTTTCAGTCTCCTTTTAAGCTCTTGGAAGCTCTCCTCACATTTGGTTTCCCAGGTAAATTTCTAGTTCTTTCTAGTTAACTGGGTCATGGGCTGCTATAATAGAGAATTTTGGCACAAATCTCCTATAATAGCCAACCAACCCCAGGAAACTCCTAACTTCCCTCATATTCTGGGGGTGCTTCCAATACAGGATTGACTTTACCCTTTTAGGATCCATTGCAAACCCTTGGTCATTTATTATATGACCCAGAAACACAATTTCCTAAGACCAGAATTTGCACTTACTTAGCTTCCCATAAAGTTTATGTTCTTGGAGCAAGCCAAGCACTACTTTTAGGTGTTCTTTATAAGTTTCCTCATCTTTAGAGTACACCAAAATATCATCAATGAACACTACCACAAAGTGGTCTAGGTGTGCTCTGAACACCCCTACATTAAGTCCATAAAGAATGCAGGTGCATTAGTAAGGCCAAATGGCATTATTATCTACTAAAAGTGTCCATACCATGTCCTGAAAGCAGTCTTACGTATGTCCTCCTCCTTAACTCTCAACTGGAAATATACAAACCTTAGATCTATTTTGGAGAACACCCTTGCTCCTTTCAACCAGTCAAATAGATTTTCTATTCATGGGAGGGGTTACTTATTCTTAATGGTCAAGGCATTCAACTTTCTGTAATCAATACAGAGTCTAAGGGTTCCATCCTTCTTTTTCACAAACAACACAGGTGCTCCCAAAGGAGACACATTGGTTCTGATGAACCCTTTCTCAAGTAGTTCATTTAACTGCTTCCTTAGTTCTACCATTTCAAGTAGTGCCATCCTATATGAAGCACTAGACACTGGTGCAGCTCCTAGTACCAGTCTAATTTCAAACCCCACTTTTCTCAGTGGTGGAAATCCAGGTAGGTATGTAGGAAAGACCTCTAGAAAATCCTGAACTATAGGTATCTGCCTAAGTTTGCTAGCTACTTGCTGGTCATAAAGTTCCAAGCATTCATATTCACTCTCTAGAGTTATTAGTTTTGGCAATTCAAGTTGATAGTCCAAAGCTAACTCTAGTCATTTATCCAACTTATATGGTTCACAACCAGGCATTAATACTTGTCTAGCATGACAATCTATGATTACTTTATTCTTTCCTAGCCAATTCATGCCTAATATCGCATCATAGTCATAAGTATCCAGCACTATCAAGTATGCTCTTAGTTTCAGCTTGTCTATCTGGATTTCACAGTTTTCAACTATGTGATATGTGAATAAAACTTCATTGCCAGTAGTTTTAACCAAGTACATATTGGTCATATATTTTACTTCTAGATTCATGGTCTTAACCAAGCTATTAGAAATCACAGACACGGAAGCTCCAACATCAAATAGTGCATACACTAACAGGCCATTAAGGTAAATGGTACCTTTCAGGGCTTTCCTGCTAGTCCTCTACTGACTAGTCTCTCGGTCTTTAGTGCTTCCTACACCTTTCTGGAAGTCTCCAGCTAAAATACCCTACCAACGGGTACAATGGGCCTTTTCTGGTCTTGAGGCACCCTTTGGGTCTGCCTTCCTCCTGGAATGGGCACATTGGTTCTCATCTAGGGCATGGGTGTCTACACACTAGGTCTTCTGGGGTTAAACCTCCCCAGGATTTTCCTGTCATCTCCTCTCTTTGGGCAATCCCTCACCTAGTGATCTTGTGCCCCACACTTGTGACATCCAGCAGATATTTTGAAGCATGGCTTATTACCATGGAACTTCCCACAGGTGTGGCACTGAGGACCAAATTGATGTGGTCTTTTTTCTTCCTACTTCTTTTCCTTCCTCTACTAGGCTCTACCTCTACTCTCAGCCTTTTATGTTGCCCTTTTTGGGATCCACTCCCACTTCCATGTCCACTCTTGGTCTGTTCTTTAAACTCCTGCTCCAGTGCAATGGCACTCTGCATCATAGAGTAATAGTCACTGGCTCCTACTGCACTGACAATTTGTCTTAGCTCAGGCCTCAAGCCTCTCAAAAACCGTTTAGTTTTCAGCTCTTCCTACCCATCATACTATGGAGCATATCTGATTAGACTGTTAAACCTTTGCTCATACTTCAAGACACTGAGCTCCCCTTGCTCCAACTGATCAAACTTTACTTGTTTATGGTCCTTTTGGGCCTCACTAACATACTGCTGGTGGAAGACGTGAAGAAAGTCTGCCCACCTTATAGATCTTCTCCTAGCTGGTGGTCTCCTATGTTCTCTCTTGATATGTCCTCTATACTGCCCTCCACCATAACTCTGCATTTTCTTCGAGCTTGAAGGTAGCTAGAAATACCTTTTGAGTGGATGACACATTCATCCTTTCAAAAATTTTCTCCACTTGATATACCTAGAACTCAGCTTCATCTGGTTCACATCCGCCCTTAAACACTGGAGGTTTTAGTGCCAAGAACTCCATCAGCTGGCCCTTCTTTAGTGCACCCCTTTTGGACCTCTCTCCTCTGATTTCTATGTTTCTAGTTCTATCCCTGGATGTCCGTCCTCTAGCTATGGTCTCAGTAGGAGGCTCAGTCCTCCTGGAATATATATAGGCATCCAGCTTCTCTATGTCTGGACTTTCCTCATCATCTTCCTCAATTTTGGGCTCCAGTCTAACTTCTGACCTTAACCTTCTAGCCCATGCATGTCTTCTCTCCTCATTACCTTCTTCTTCTTCCTGATTGCCTCCATTCTTGCTACACTGATCATAATTCACTGGCTCTTTACCAGGGCTTCTCCTTCCTCTTTTATCGTCAGCCTCAAAGTTCTATCCTACTCCTACTTGTTCTGGGTTTTCCTGTGCTGAGCTTGGCCTCTAGCCAAGGCTTGCATTCCCACTACAAGCTGAGCTAGCGTTGCCTATAGTGTTTCCATCATCAATTCCATCCTATCTTATCTTCCTCTGCTAGGTCTAGGTACTTGTAACCTGGCATTTGGCTCCTCGGCCAAAATAGGCTCATTGGCCTCTGCCTCCGCGTCAGGCACATCCATATGCATACCATTTCTAGGATGGGCTGCTATGTTCTCTGCCTGTGCTAGGGATTCACTTTCCTTACCTCTTGTTCTCATCCTGCACTTTAAGATGCTGTTATTCACATATGCTCAACAAATACAAGTCTTATATAATCCTATGTGGAAACAAGTCTAGGCTAAACACTCTATTAAATCAGAAGCTGTAAACCTTAAGCTGTGATACCAAACAAAGCTTGTCACACCCTACACAAGCCCCAGCCTGTGCACTTTCAGTGCCACTCACTATACTACCCAGAAAGTTCTTAAAACGCTTGTATTTTTACGTGTTATGAGTGAGCAATTAATTTCAGCCAACTTTCTTTAGGATAGTTTTAAGTATTATTTTCTTAAGTAGAGAGCCTGGGAGGAGCTCTAGGAGGCTTATGAGAAGTCCTATGTACTTTATTTGCAACTTAAGGCAAGGCCCAACCACTAACTTGCAACACAAGGCAAGGCTATATTCAGAAACTTGCAATACAAGCAAGGCATATACTTAGTTCTTTAAGTGTCTAGGATGTATGCTCATCAAGTGTACTACTCCAATGCATGACAACCAAGAAGTGCACATCTTTACAAACTTTGAAAACAAGGTTTTCATGCTCATGTACATTCGCCCAACTAAAGAACACAAGAGGTTCATCACATAACAACTTGTCCATAATCACATAAACTTAACATAACTTGGCATATAAGCATCCAACATATGTACATCCAAAACCAAGTTCAACTGAGGCTACATATGTACACAAAATAGCCACATACAAGCATCACATACTTGGCAACCTACCAAGGATGCTACAAGTCGAAAACTAGCCAAGTTTAAGCATTACATGCCATCCTACCTAAGTCACCCAAGAAGAAACTTAAGTGTGCAATACAAGAGCACACACTAAAGTACGAGCCCAATGACCATGTTCATGGTCATGAAAGTGAACACAACTATCAAAGCCATAGTCCACACATCCATCTCCCTCTCCTAGACAAGTCCTATAGCCTACTCAAGCCTGCAAAACTTAGCACATAAGTTTTTGCATAACATAAGACTTGTATATGTACTTAGACAAGCCAAGTTTTGGTTTGGAACATACCTCTAGCAAAATGTACTAACTTAGTACACAAGCAAGCAAATCAAGTACACTACTCAAGCTAAATTCCCTTTCCAGAAAATTCAAACAATATGGGCATGAGTTTTACAACTCAGTAAGTTTTATTACAACTCATAATGAGTTTATTTAGTTAAGCCGAAAGCTTAACCTCCTATAAGCATAACTTAACCTGCAAGAAAGACATGAAAACAAAGAAAACACAAGTCCAATATATATACATATGATAACCGAGGCACTATATAAACATAAACACTATCTATATTGGGTTAGCACAGACAAACATATTAGACAATGCAGACAACACACCTACGCACCACATTGATCTCTCGGCTGAAGCCACTAGCAAGTGTCCATGTGCAATCTTGCACTCCAAGCTTAACCATTTCAATCACCAAACCACTAGAGCTCCGAATGCACTAGCAACTTGGCCTAACTTACCAAGAACTCTAACACTTGCCATCAACTTGACTAGCTAGCCAAACCATAAGGAACCCGAAAGTTGAACCATATGCCCATCTAGAAAAACTAAGATCAAATAGCATAATTAGCTATCACTTAGCTGCCATTAACTACTTGAACATAGAATTATACCACGAAGTCAAGTAGAACATGAACCATACCACACAAAAACAAAGCTTGAGCTTTTGGCGAACCTTGAATCCTTCACTTTGAAGCTTTAAACTTGAAACTCAATGTCACCTAGTGTCAAGACCAAGTAATCCAAGCTTGATTTCCACTTCAAGCTCCAAATTGACACTAATTTAGCAAGGATTCGACACCAAACTTGCCAAAAACACAATGAACTTGGCTTAGACTTGCAAAGATGAAGCTTGACCCAAAATCATGGCGTTAACCTCAGTGGAGTCATACATTAACTGGCATTTGGCCACATGGCCTTAATTTTGGAGATAATGGCCGAGAGTTTTATTTCCTACCATAAGCCATATAGTACTCTTTCATGTACAGTTAAGACTCGAAAGTTGTCAGTTTTGCACATACACAACTATTCTCATTTTCAATCAAGTCTCTCATGTTTTCCTTACATTTTCTTTGCATCCTTGGCCTGGGCCAAGTACTAAGGGATGGTCCTAACAAGAAAGGTAGACTACTCGGGAAGATTATCAAAGTGGTGCATTGAGCTCGGTGAATACGACATCACCTATGAGCCGAGAAGGGCAATAGAGGCCCAAGCATTGGCAGACTTCACCGCCGAAGTACCAAAACCCAAAGATACCTCAAAGGACGTCAAAAATGAGAAGCCTAAGTGGACACTCTTTATTGATGGAGCCTTTGGTTCTAAAGATCAAGAAGTTGGAGTAATCTTCCATGGGCCTGAAGGTATGAAAGCCATGAAGGCCATCAAATTTGGATTGAATGTCACCAATAATTTCATTGAATATGAAGCCCTTACAGCAAGCATATGGCTAGTAAAAAGAGTAGGTGTGAGGAATCTGAAGGCCCACAGCGATTCTCAATTAGTGGTCTGACTGATGGTGAGGGACTATGGCGCAAAGGACCCAAACTTGGCAAAGTGCCATGACCTTGTGAAAAAGGTCATCCAGGAGTTTGACACGGAACATATAGAAAATATATTGTGATGAGATAATATGAAGGCAGATACTCTAGCCAAATCGAAGAAATCCACCGAAGTGTTGTATCAACCAAGCATAGCGGTAATGTGTATAGCAACCTTTGACAAAGGGTGGAAAGATCATATCAAGAAGTACCTCACAACTTTGGAACTCCTCGAAGACCCTCTTGAAGCTGCTAAAGTGTGAAAGCGCTCAAGAAGATACGTCCTGATTGGAGAAGAGTTATACCGACAAGGGTACACAAGACTGTTGCAGAGGTGTGTCAGCGAAGAGGACGTAGAGACTGTCCTCAAAGAAGTCCATGAGGGGGCCTGTGGTTCACACATAGGAACTAATGCCCTTGCCGGGGTACTACTATGCCAAGGATATTTCTAGCCTACCTTAAGGAAGGATACGAGATAGTTTGTCCAGAAATGCGACAAGTGCCAGAGACATGCTCCCATCCAGAAACTACCCTCGGAAGTGATAACTTCAGCAAACTATCCTTGCCCCTTCTCCATTTGGGGTATTGACCTAACTGGACCTCTCCCAACAACTCCAAGAGGAGTGAAGTTCTGTGTAGTCCCAGTAGACTATCTCACCAAGTAGATCGAGGCAAAGCCTTTAGCTGCAATATTGGTGAAGGACATACAAAGATTTGTCTAGAAGAACATCATATGCAGATTTGGCATGCTGAGGGTGGCAATAGTTGATAATGGTTCACAGTTTACTGATAAGGGTTTTAAAGAATTCCTTGCTGACCTCGGGATAAAATTGCACTTCGCCCTGGTTGCCTACCTTTAGAGCAATTGACAATTTGAAGTGTCCAACAAAACGATAAAAGATTGTCTGAAAAATAGGTTCAAAGAAGCAAACAGAAAATGGCCAGGAAAGCTTTTGAGTTTGTTGTGGAGCTACTGAACCACTCCTAGAAGGGCCACGGGAGAGACACCCTTCTCACTCATCTTCGGCACAGAGGCCATTATCCTTATCGAGGTTCTACAACCATATGTTAGAATACAGGTGTTCGATGAAAAAGGGAATCACCTTGGGTTACGAGCCAAGTTGGACATGGTTGATGAGCAAGAGAGATGGCCGAACTCAAAATAAAAGCTTTTCAGCAAAGAGTAGTCGTTGCTACGAACCTGCATGTCAAGCATAAAGGAATCAAGAAAGGGGCCCTTGTTCTCTGAAAGGCTGAATTCAAAGCCCAAAGACTGAAGATGGAATATGGCCAATCCTGAATATGGCTAATTTTGAATGTACTTAACTGGTTGTGCATAAATTAAGTTTAGCCGAAGGTGATCGACCGAATACAGTTGGTGCCAAAGGTACTTACCTATTCTTGAAAGCCAAGTTTTCCAAAGAAGGTTGACCAAAGATGATCGTTAAACCTTCAAAGGAACTAACTTTCTAAGTCTTTACAAGAATAATATGACTCATAGCCATAGATGGTTAAAATGCTGAAGGACAAAGACAGTATCCGAGGTCATATTAATCAGGAACTTAGTCAAAATTTTGAAAAAAGAAAAGTTCCATTTCCTTAACATTTCATTACGAAAAGTACAACGTGTAGAACTCCCCAAACAAAAAAAGAAAGAGGGCAAGGAAAAGAAGGCACTTATTGCTTGTCTTGCCTATCTTCCGGGTCTTTAGCATCTTTGGTTAGGTCATCTTCTGACTCGGCCTTTTCATTCACACCGACTTCGGTGGCTGAAGGAGGGGGAATGGGGACATTGAGAAACTCTACCCTTGACTATTCTGAAGACTGTCCTTCAGGAATGTCCAGAGCCGCTAGGAAAGAAAGTTTGGGGTAGGGGAACTTGGACAAGACCTGGTGGCGAGCAAGGCAAAAATGGTCCTGATAACAAGACTTAGTCGCCACATCGGACTTAGCCTTCACCGCCTTGAAGTCCGCCAGCTCTTTCTTGAGGACCTCAACCTCATTCTCTAGTTTTTTCTTTTTCTTCTTCTTCTTCTTCTCTTTCTTCAGTCGATCGACCATAGCTTGGAGTTCCGCGTTGAACCCCAATGTCTTTAGAAGGTCAGTGATGGCTTCCTCCTTCTCTTTCTAAAAAGCCTCATTCATGAAGGTCAGCGATATCACCTTCCCGCCAAGGTCCAACAACTTGAAGGAAAAAATCCTCCATAAGTTCAACTTGGCTCTTCAGCATTTCTTCCTGAAGGTTGGCGAACTCCTCTCTAGCGATTTTATTAAGCTTGTCATATTTGATGACCAAGATGGAAAAAAGTTCCTTGGCCTTGGCCAAGCTCTCCTCTGACCAACTTTAGACAAAAGATTGCTTGGCTACCCAAGCCCTAAGGTACCCACTGTACGCCAACAACTACAATAGGTGAAGATTCCGAATAAGGGTCAAAAGGCAACAAAGGCTCAGAAATTTTCTAAGTCCTGAAGGATTAAAGTCTACCTGGGCAACTTGTTCGCTCATCCTCGTGGCGAGGACTTCCTCATTTGGGCACTCCTCTGTGTGGGAATCAAAGGTGGCATTCATCATAATGCCCTTCTCCATCTGAGGGGCCATCTTCTGGCTATCCTCAGAAAACAAGTCCATGTCCTTCATGAAAGTCCAGAAGGGCTTGCTCGGAACCTTGTCCCTCGGGATTTTGGAGTCCCGAACTGCCCTATTCTGAGCTTGGTCCTCAACCCATGGAGCCTACACTCCTTCACCTGCAAAGTTACATTAAAGTTGTATTAGAATGTTATCCCTTAGCCATTCATCTATAAGGTCTAAAATGCCAAAAATTTCTAAACTCATGGAGAAATGGCTAAGGGACAACCCTGCTGGAAGTTTGGCGTTATCTCCCCCAGAGTCACTGACATCAAGGACCTCGGTAGGAATACCTTTGCCCTTTTTTCTTCGATGCTCTTGCAGTTCTTCGGCTGAAAGCTCCTCGACCGAAGTCCCCAACACCTTGGCAGCTGCATTGGGACTCAAAGGGGTAAAATTGATGGATGGTTTCAAAGATGGGTCGACATGAATGGGAGTTTGATCCAGAACCTCCACTTCCCCTTCAGGTGGAGGTGGAAGGGAGTCCTCCTTGGCTTTCTTCGACTTCAATGCCAAAAAGAGACCACCTAGGACCTTCTTCCTCTTAGGCACTGCCTTCTTATTTTGTTGCTCCCCCTTCTAGACCTAACCGAGGAAGAGACTTTTGTAAGAAGTAGCAGACTTGTCACCTATCTCTGTAAAAAAAAGAACATCAATGTAAGTACAGAATGGTATAGATGACAAAATCTAGGAAGAAGCTTACTTTCTGGAAGTGCCAAGTACGTGAGTTCGCCTTAAAGAGCTTCACCCACCATGCATTCTTCCCATCGACCAAGGGTTTTGGCATACCTTCGTTAGTAACATGGCCCTTAACTACCCCAAGTTCCTGAAGGACGTCTTCGATCATGAAATTCCATTTGATGGGAAAGGTGTATAAAGAATGTGGAGGGGTCTCAGGGTCCCAATCCACGACAGACCAAATACGGCTATGAAATTCTTCAAATTGGGACTCTAGCTCTAAGGTTAAGAGATTCCTCGAGTCAACTACATCGGTATCAAAAGTCCACGAAGCCCATTTGGTCGGCACGTGCTTCCACCTCTCATCCACCTTCAGAAAAAAGAACTTATTTTGCCACCCTTGCCAATTATCCTTTGTTCTGAAGGTGATATTTCTTGCTCCCAAATCCCCGAGGGAGCAAGAAATAGAACCCGACCTTCAGAATGGAGTGGAGTTTATAGTATTGCATAAAAAAGATAAAGTGGGGCTCTATGCCAAAGACCCCACACATGCAAAAAAAAGCATTAAAGTAGGAGTAGGAGTTCGGGGGAAGTTGGTTCATGGCTATGCCATGGAATTGGTAAAAGTCACAAATCATCTTCAGAGGGGGATACCAAAGTCCCGCGTTCAGTTGAACCCTGAAGACGGTAACCTCATATGAATGAGGGGCATAGCTGGGCATACTTAGACTAAGTAGGCTGGTGATAGAGTAAGAAGGGAGAAAAAGTTTAGCCGACCACTTCTTCACTTTCTCTAAAGTGGCACAGCTTGAATGAGGGTTAAGTGGGAGCCAATTCTTAGGAACAAGGTGAGCTTCTATGTGGTAAGAAGACATGTTCGAAAAGGATACCCTAAACTTGGGAAGAAGAAGGGGAAAGAATCGAAACAAAAAAAAAGGCACTTTGAAAGGAGACCCACCTAGTTTAGAATGAAGATAGTAACCTCAGAAACCACCACAAACTTGCCAAAAATCACTCCGCCGCTAGCACCAATGCCAAAGAAGGAAAAAGACAACAGGAAATTAGAAAGCCAAAGAGAGTGAAAAGTGAGAATTATGAAAAAATCTGACAGAGGAAGGGTTTATATAGACCAAAGGAGGTAGGTGAAGCGTCGCCATAATGACCCTTTGCAGGTGAAGGGACATAACTAATATGACATATGTGACCGTTCCCCAGTCACCTGATGACATGTGTCACCTGACAAAAGAAGCAAGGGCACGCCTTCTGACAGTTGGCAGACCTATCCAAGCCTAGCCTGAAGTGATGCGTTTACATAGTCAGAAGATGTGACGATTCATTGGCAGGCAACCAAAAACTTAGAGGGCAAATATTTACCCCAGTCCAAAGATACTACTTCAAAAATGTCAAAAGTTCGGTCAAAGACCCTGCTTCAGCCAAAGAAGGCATCTTAAACCAAAAAGGGTGCCCATATCGAAGAAGGTAACCTCGATCAAAATTCGGCTTATGCTGACTCGGACATCTGCCACCTTCAACAAAGATTTTCACGTCACTTTTGCAAAGGCTTAATGCCAAAGACATAACTTCGGCTTCCTGAGGGGGGCATGTGATAGCCAAAGGGCTATTACCCATAAACAACTTCTAATTGGCTTGTTCAGCACTACCCTCGGTGAGTATGTGCAACCAACTTCGGACAAACGGTGTCCTCACTATCCTTGGAGGGAACACTGCCTAATAGGCGAAGGGTGATGGTTCCTAAAATCTCCTGACTAGATAGCCAGAAACCACCCTTGGTGAAGCCTAGCCCCGACCTCAGGGAACACTCATACACCACCCTTGGCAAGGTAACAGGACAAACTTCGAGAAAAGGTGTCTTTCACCACCGTCAAATCTACAAACCTACCAACCTCCGGAAAGTTGATCCACCATCCTTGACAGAGGAGAACATTTCCCAACACTACTGAAGGGCCTTTCCCAACAGCCCTCGGGGAAAATCTCTGCTCAAAGGGATCTCATGGAGATATGAAAAAAATGGTTAAGGATCCTCTGACAGAGACACCTCACACACGACCCTACCCTCTAGCTAGAATGACCTATGGCCAGCTGGAGATACCTATCTCTGAAGGTACGGATCAAATTTAACCAGACACATGTCACGATCTAAACAGCCTGTGTCAAACAGCCTCTTCCGTCCACCCTTCTATAAATACTTAAGTAGGACCCTAGTAAGAATAGGACATACAACTCTCACTATTTTTCCACTCTCTATTCCTTACTACTACTACTCTCACAAACACTGACTTGGGCGTCGGAGGCTCCTCCCTTGGAAACACATTTCGAGGGGCTCCTAACCCTTGTTCTTCTAATTGTTTCAGGCACCTTCATACCAAAAGTCTTTCTGTTCAAGTATTGTGATTCAACATGTCATACAATGAGGATGCCGCTGGGCATCACATAGAGAGCTCTAACACATCAACTGTTCAAGTATTGTGATTCAACTCAAAAGTTATGTGAAAGATCTCAACTAAATTACGCATGAAAAATTTTGAACACCTAGTCTACCTAATTTTTCTTAGATCTTGGAGAGTTTTGGTTACATTTTGTTGTGGTTGTTTGGCTCCTGAAACACTACAGGTTTTGCTACATATGTGAAGGTGGTGCACAAGCTGTGGTGCACAAGCTGTCAAGTGTGAATGATGGGCTGCTTGTTTGTAAAGTCTATTTTGACCACATAAAGTTGCTATATGTAAGAGCATGTAATTCCTATATGTATTGGACATATATGGGATTGCCTTAGAGGGCTTACCCCTTGTGAATGAAGTGTTTGCACACTTACGAAATTTTGTATGGGCTTAATGGTCATAGAGTGGACAAAATTTTAACCCTTCACTCAGAGTTCTATATCTCCATGTGTATAGTGAATCTTGGCATGAAATTTGACCACACATATAGCACATTTAGATGTTTAACGAGGATTTGGAATTCCTGCATTTGGAGCTCTATACCAAAATTTATGATGTTGCAAATTTGGCTAATTTACTGTTCATTTGGTTAGAATTTTGCAACCAACTGAAAAAAAAATTTGATAACTTGGTCCATAGGTGGGCTATTAACATAAAACTAAATTCCTTGTATTGGTCTAAGTTTCTACTTGATAATTGAGCAAAGAAAACATTGGGGTACATGGCTAGATTAATATAGTTTTTGGAGAGAAGTTTGGGTGCATTGGCTAGAAACATGAACTTAACAAGATTGCCAAATGTATGGTTCCCAAGATTAAGACTTGTGCTAGTGTTTTTCTTCCTTGCTGCCATGATGTGCATAAAATGTGAATATGTGTGTAATGGTTGGACCAATATGCATGTATTCACATAGTGCCCAAGAGGGTAACTTAGGTGTGCACATTAAGGGTATTGTTCCACAGGACATACCAACCTTGGGATTTTAAATGCATAATTTTTGCACAATAACTGGACTATCCCAAAGTGGGTAACATACAACATTTTTTATGTCTGATCTTAGGCCCCTGATAAATCTTTTTTATGTCTTGCTTCATGTCACTGATAGTATCACTAATATACTGCTCATCTCTTTATCTCTCGCTGGCCTTCTACTTTTCTGGACAACATATCTATCTCTGATGTTTTTCCACAACATCTCTACACTGCCTACCAAATTGTAAGTAGCCAGTGACACCTTCTCGGTGGAGTTGAGCGGCATCCGCTCAAACATCTTTTCTATAAAGATTAACAACTCCTCATTTCTTTCTGGTCCTACTTTTCCATCAAACTGTGGAGGCCTATGTCCTTAGAACCTCTCTAACAATCTGACCTCATCCAGGCCTTCCAGATCCTCTTCTCTCTGTCTCCTAGATTTGTGAGACTCCTCAACATGGTGATGCTTTCTACGCCTTCTCCTGCCCTTTCTCTTACGATCTTCCTCAATCTCATTCCTGGTGGAGGAATGGTCATAGACTGAGGGATTGGCCCTATACACCTGACCAATCGCATATCTCACTCTTCTTCCTATAAGATTTATCAAATTTTCATCATTCACCTCATCAACTTCATCATTTTTGTTTCCCAATCTTACAGAAGGAACATGTTAAGATGTGTTACTAGCCTCCTCATATAGTTGTTGTTGTGCACTCTAAACTATTTCAACTGGTGCTACTTGGACTCCTTGATGTTGTGCTTTAATCAGTCTTACTATGTTTTCATTGATTAGAGCTCACTTTCTCTAAAGCTCTAACCAAACCTGCGGTACTTCAGGGTTTAATGCTCCTGTTGGCCCTGATTCCCTCTTTCTTGTCCATTTCTTTGTTGCCTAGGTTTCGTAGGAGGCCTTAGGGGTTGTTCCCCTCTTCTTGTAGTGGCCATTTTTACTTTCTATTCATGATTCATCATAGAGCATATATAAAGATCATAGGTATTTTAATGGTACTTGACACTAGTAGCTGACCACACTGAGTTTATGCATGTAACTAGCATGCAAATGCAACTATATGTACATGTATGAACCATGCTCTGACCATGGCCTGATACCAACATCTGTTACCCACTCTGGGGTAGTTTAGTTCTAGTGCCAAAATTGTGCATTTAAAACTCCCAAGGTTAGTATGTTTTGTATACCATCAGAATAATACCCTTAGTGTGCATACCCAAGTGGCCCTCTTGGGCACTATGTAAATGCATGCATATTGGTCCAACCATTGTACACATATTCACATTTTATGCACACCTTGGCAACAAGGAAGGAAAACACTAGCACAAATCTTAATCTTGGCTACCACACATTAGGCAATCTTGTTAAGTTTAAGTAATGCACCACTATACCTGAAACTTCCTCCAAAAAACTATATTAATCTAGCCATGTAATCCCCTATGTTCTTTGCTACAATATCAAGCAGACACTTAAACCAAACCAGGGAATTCAATTTTACGTCAATAGCCCACCTATGGACTAAGTTATAGATTTTTTAATTTGGTAACAAAATTCTGACCAAATGAACAGTGATTTAGCCAACTTTGCAACGTCATAAATTTGGCTACAGGGCTCCAAATACATAAATTCCATATCAAAATTTCATACCAAGATTCATTCTACATAAGGAGATATTGAACTTTGAGTGCAGGGTCAAAATTCTGTCCACTTTATGACCATTTTGCCCATACAAAATTTCATAACTATGCAAACATTTCATTCACAAGGGGTTAGCCCTTCAAGGCTATCCCATACACATCCAAAACACATAGTAATTACATGCTCTTTCATCTAGAAACTTTATGTTGTCAGAACAGAATTTACAAAGAAGCAGCCTATCATTCACACTTAGACAACTTATGCACCACATTCACATACTTAGCAAAATAGTCCTCAAATGTTCACATACTTGTTTCAAATTTACAATTCTTACATGTACATGCATCCATCCAATACAAAATGGCCTTAATTCAGCTAAAATATTCACCCAAGTTATAGGAGATCTTTATACACAATGCACTCCAGAAACAAGATGCTGGACAGCCGCTGCATAACACAAGAAGCACCATCACTAAAAATACAAATTTGCTCCTAAAATCACCATACTTTCAAGATAAAAACTAGATACATGGAAGTTCAAACACATGAAATTTTAGATAAAAAATCAAACTACAAAGGTTAGTTTGGCTGTGATCTTTTTGCTGGACCTGAAATGGGCAAATTTGAGGGGAGTAAGTTTTATTGTGAAACTTAGTAAGGAGAACACTTATAGTCCTAAGGTAATGTAACCCTTGGCATCACCTACATCCAAAGACACTAAAATGAAGAAAACACAATGCAAATATCCAACATATAGCAATCAAATGCAACAGCCAAACACAAACAACAAATGCATGTATGCGGTAGCAAAAATATGCATTGGTTAGTCTATAAAACATGAAATTAACATAAGCAATTCACTATGGCAGCCCTCCTCAAGCATAAGCTTGGCCTTGGGAAAGTTTTAACACTAGTTAGTACTAACTTTGGGCCCTAGAAACCCTTAGATTTGCTGCCATCATTGTGCACTTCACACTAGGTCACAAAACTTTCACTAAGTGCACTCCCCTCACTAAGCTTGGTTGATCAAGCACTTGGCTGTCTTCCAAACCTAGCCCTAGGTCCATGGATGTTTGAATAATATAGTAAATAATCCATGAAAGCAAGAGAACTTCTTACCTTAAGTGTATGCCAAAATTGGAGTTTGATCCTAGGTGCACTTAAGTCTTAGCACCAAGTAGCTTCTAATTGCCCTTTCTTGCTTTCAATTGCTTCTAGCTTCAACCTTCGAGGTATGGTGACTATAGAGGAAGTGTGGAGAGGGTGGGCTACCAGATGAGGCTAAAAATGGGAGAAGAAAACATAGTTTTGCTACCTAAATTAGCTTAAGTACACTAAACACCCGTAACTAGCTTAATCATGTCTTGTGTCATTTTCCTTGCTACAAGATCATGGTTTCATAAGCTTAAACTCATGGCCCATATCTGACCATCCTCATGTTGCTTTGGTTGCCTTTTCCTAAGTGGGATAACTCCAAAATGCTTCCCTTTGATGTAAGTCATAAGCATAAACAACCAAAGGCTTACACTAGAACACTTAAGTCCTTAAAGCCCTTCATGCTTTTCTTTGTCCACAGCTATCTTCCATAAGCAATTTGGTCCTTCAATAGCACTTTCATACCATTCAAAGCCTTCCCATAGCTTTGTAAATCTATTTCCTGAGATTTTTTCAATTAAGTACCTGAATTTCCAAAACCTTACACAAAGGTCCATAGGTTGCTTGAGAGATAAGAAATCCTTAAGGCTTTTCTTGGGGGCCAGCCTACCAACTAAAAACACTTTAAAGGAGGTGTTGATCATGCCTTTTACCCTTCACACTTCAATCACTATGGTGAGAATTACAAAATATTATGGTTTTGACTATTATGCCACATTTTGTAATTCTCCCATTTTTGTGAGGTGGTAACACCATGAATTTGCTTAAAACCTTTTCCAGCCAATCATCCCTTAAAGGTAATCATATTACCATTGATGTTGGTTTTATTCTTGAAATTGCATTTGTACCATTTATGTTTTACCCCTTCAGGTGGATCAACCAATGTCCACACTTGGTTTTCATACATGGATTCCATCTCAGACTTAGTGGCCTCTAGCCACTTCTCAGAATCTGGCCACGACATAGTTTCTTAGTAAATTGTGGGCTCAACATGATCCATGAGTATCACATCACTAGTGTGAGTGATGAGAAATCCGTATCTCTCGGGCTCACACTGTGTCCTACCAGACCTACATGGGCTCTGTGCTATAGGAACAAACTCCTGAACCACAACATCTTGTTGTGTCTGCTCAGGTTCCATTTTAGTTTCAATGTCCCCTTGTTGTTCTTAATTTCTTCAAGTTCTACTTTCCTTCCATTGGTTCCTTTAGAGATAAACTCTTTCCCAAGAAAGACACAAATTCGAGCAACAAAAACTTTCTGCTCAAATGGATTGTAGAAAAAGTAACCCTTTGTTTCTTTGTGATACATAACAAAAAGACATTTATGAGATTTTGGGCTTAGTTTTTTAGAGGATTGACATTTCATCTAAGCCTCAAAACATCAAATCTTCATAAAATACATACTAAGACAACTTCCGCTCCATATTTCATATGGTGTCTTTTGAATCGATTTACTGGCTATCTCTAGAGCATGTCCCTAACAGAAGTTTGCAAGGTCAGCTTGACTCATCATAGATCAAACCATGTCTAATAGAGTTCAATTTCTCCTTTTAGATACACCATTCCATTAAGGTGTACCAGGTTGAGTGAGTTATGATACTATACCACACTCATTTAGATAGTCAAGGAATTCTTGGTCCAAGTATTCTTCACCTTGATTTGATCAAAGTACTTTGATACTCTTCCCAAGTTGATTCTCTACTTCATTCTTCAATTCTTTGAACTTTTCAAAATATTCTAACTTGTATTTCATAAGATACACATAGCCATATCTACTGAAGCCATCAGTAAAGGTAATGAAGTGTTGGAAGCCTCCACTAGCATGTGTAGACAATGGGCCACATACATCACTATGTAGAAGTCCTAGGAAGTCATTAGCTCTTTCACATTATTGAGTGAAAGGGGTTTTGGTAATCTTGCCCAATAAACATGACTCACATGACTTATATGATTCAAAATCAAATGAGTCCAAGAGTATATCTTTATGGCGATTGAATATGCGAATCTCATTTATATGGCCTAGATGACAGTGCTCTAGATAGGTTAGTTTTGAATCATTCAATTTGACCATCTTGGTATTCACTATATAGATTGGATTTTTAAGTTCTTGAACATACAAACCATTGCTAAATCAAGCACTACTATAAAGACTTCATTCAAATAAATATAACAACATTTGTCATTTATTATAAATGAAAATCCTTTCTTGTCCAAGCAAGAAACAAAAATCAAAATTCTACTAATAGTAGGCACAAAGTAGCAGTTGTCTAACTCTAAAACCAATCCACTAGGCAAAGTGAGAACAGAAATCCTTACAGCTAAGGCAGCAACTTTTGCTCCATTTCCAACATGTAGGTCCACTTCACCTTGGGCCAATCTTTTACTCCTTCTTAGATCCTGTACATTGGCACAAATGTGAGGTCCACATCCAATATCTAATACCCGAGATAAGGAAGTAGAAAATTTAGCCTTTATAAGAAAAATACTTCAAGTAGAAGTCTTACTTCCTTTCTCCTTAGCAATGTCTTCAAGATAGATCTTGTAGTTGTGCTTCTAGTGTCCAGGTTACTTGCAATGGAAGTACTTCCCTTCTTTAGCTACACCAGCAGATGGTTTCAGTACAGTTGAAGAAGAATTAGGAATGGACTTTCCTTTAGCTTTATTCTTCTTTTTGTTGGTTTTTCCCTTTCCCTTGCCTTTCTTAACCATTCTAATGGGCTTAGCCTTCTTAAGGGTTTTCTCAGTAGTTTTCAACATGTTGAGCAATTCAGGGAGGGACTTGTCAAGATCATTCATGTTGTAGTTCATAAGGGCCTGACTGCTGCTTCTCGACAACGATTGCAGGACAACATGAACAGCTAAGTCTTTTTGAAGGGTAAATTCCAAGCTCCCAAGATTCTCAATGTACCCAATCATCTTGAGCACATGAGGACCCACAGGACATCCTTCAAACATTTTGCACTGAAATAATGCCTTAGAGGTCTGGAACCTCTCATGCCTAGCTTGCTTTTTGAAGAGCATTTTTAGATGTTCGATGAGATACAACGCCCCCATGATTTCATGTTGCTTTTGAAGCTCAGATTCCCTGGGAATAAGCATAAGGCAACCAGCATCCAAAGCATCATTAGAATGCTTCTTCTTAGCATCCCTTTAAGCTCTTGGAGCATTGGCAGTAGTCTTACTCAGAATAGGCTACTCTAGGACATAAGCCTTTCTTTATTGCTTGAGGTGTATCCTCAAATTTTGGTACCATATGAGAAAATTGGTCCCATTCAGTTTATTGCAGTGAAAGTGTCGATGTGTTTGATGCCATGGTAATCTACAATAGTAAATATATGGTATAAGAGTCATGCATTTTAATTCATTCAATAAGTTCTTTTATTAAATGATACTCCCACTATTTTACTCAAAATAATAACCCTCGATATTATTTTAGAACACCTAGCGGCTAAGGGTATTCTAGTAGGCCAAGATCCATATTTCACCATAACCTAAATAAGCATTGGCTTTTCTCTCAAGTTATAGTTATTTAGGTAGGCAATTCTTTGCCAATTACATCTCATGCAACTATTGCATAGTTGGGTGAACAACACTTGTCCAAGGCCATCTCATGAACCTAAGCCTAACTTTATGGCTCTAACCCCCAATCCTATTGCGATGACTTAGTTAAGTTAGACCTGAAGCTAGCAATTTGGATATCACTATTATCCTATGGCTTCTTACAAAGATCAACATAGGTACTTTGCTTGGCAAACCCACCTAACGTTGATCAAAGTCTTGACGAGTGCCAACATATAGAAGGCATCACATTTAATGACTTAATATTTTGATTAAGGGATTTTCCAGTTGATCTCACCAATTATTATCTTCGGTTGTCTTATGCATAATTCACATACAAATACAAAACATGCATCTCATGCTAACAACAAAGTAAACATGACATGGCTATAATCTAAACTATGCAATATTCTTAAGCCAATGAGAATATCATAAAAGCCAAATAAAAGAAAAGGATCCTTACAAGCTTCTTCTCCTCCTTGCTTGGTTGCCTCTTTGTAGTCACCTCCTTGGAAACACCACCATGGACGATCCTAGAATATACAATTACATCAATAATAGAAACCTTGAGTTACATTCCAAGGGAGTAAGGTGAGAAGAGAATCTACAATAAAAGCAAGAAGAAAAAGGCATGACTCACATGCCGTATTTACAAGTACAACCAACAAAGGCTATAACCATGCACCATGCTTTAACCATCAATCAGCATATCATGTCAAATATCAGTCAACAAAATGCATGCCAATTTACTGTGCATTTATTAAACAATTTTATTAATATGACCCATTGCATTGGCGGTCTCGCTAGCTAGTGCCCGAACAGTCCTAATCTGTCATTACTAGGGTTTTACAATGATTGAAACAATCCTAATTTAGATAGGTTCTCATACCAATCAATCTAAGGTTAATATCATTAAGCAATTCATGCCATTTCTTCATATATCTCATATACTTTATGAGTTCCAGTTTAATGCATTTTGAATCACTCTAATTCGTCATGATCAAAACATTAGAACACACAACATATCATGTGATTCGACATTCAATCCTAATTTAGGGTTTCATAAGTAGCTTTGACACCACTGTTGGGTTTTAGGAGCCAAACGAACACAGCGGAATATAACCAAAACCCTCCAGGATCCAAGTGAAATGAGGTAAATCGAGTGTTCAAAAATTTTATACCTAATTTGGTTGACATCTTTCATCCAACTGTTGAGTCAAATCACAAAACTTGAATAGTTGATCTATTCAGGCTCTCTAAGGTATCCACACGAGCCTCTCGGGATCACCATTCCTCCACCATGTCTTAGCAGATGCATTCCTCTTGCACCCGTAGTGCTAGCTCCTGTCCTCCAAGGAATGACAAAAGAAAAGTGTGACTAGAACCTTCAAAACCCTTTTGATTTCATCCTTAGGGAGCCTAAGGCAAGAGCCACAAAATTCTCATGATATTATGTATTTATAGTGAGACTTAACTCCCAATCTTAATGGGTTTCAAAACTCTAAACCAATTAGGCATAATTTTGGGCTTACTCAATGGCTCAATCTTTGGGCCAATTATTAATCCAAAATTATTTGAAGCCAAAATCCAAACAATTTGGCCCATGCACTTAAATAACCCAATTGGCTCTATGTGTGTGACCTAATAGGCTCCTATCACATTGGCAATGATCATAAATCACATTATCATCATAAACAATGAGTGGTGTCTAGCAACACATCATTGCTACCCAAATGAAAAGATAGTTGGTGTTTCCACTAAACCTCTTTTATCATTATTTGTATATGTTATTGTCCCTTTGTCTAAGATATCAAAACCGAGCATGAGATATGGAATGTGCAACTCTTGTATAGCCCAATCTATGGTTTCTTGATTATCAAGTAGACTAACTTAAATTCATGACATTGATATTGTATATCAACTCATCCAAGCATAACCATGCATTTCCTTAGTCTCATTCTATCAAAGGGCCTAAAGATATCACTCCCGTTACAAAAAAGGGATAAATCCCAACTTGATCATACAAAACCCTACACATGATATGTGACATACCCAATGACTACCTTCATGTTCACTCAATTACGATCAACAAAAGGAAGTATTAAAGCATATGACTCACATGCAAGGAACCTCAATGATCTTAGGTCAAAGGATTACATATACCATGATCACTATAAAACTCATTTATGACACTTATACAATGATCCATGTAGCATTCTTATGGTCAGTCTCTCCAGCACACTAGTTCTCTAATGTTTACCTATATATAGACTACATATCTCATATTAGTCTCCACAATGCTAGTCTTTATGTATTATTGTAACCTACACCATAATAATACTAGACCAGGGATGTGTAAGAATACAATTATTCTAGGGTTATAATTATGTTTGATTACATTATGCAAAAACAAATAATAAACATAATTATTGGAATGATGCCTCAATAAAATTTCATGACCCAATGTGCAAAATACAATCATCTCATGATTGGCTATTGGGCACAACACTAACATCTATTCCAAACTAGTTGTAAATGTTTCCATTCTAGACAAGTTATGAATGTTCTTATTCGAAATAAGTTGGAAATGTTTCCATTCCATTTTAAACAAGTTGTGAATGTTTCCATTCCAAACTAGTTGTGAATGTTTCTATGTCAACCTACTTGTTAATATTTCCATTTTAAAGAAGTTGTGAATGTTTATATTCCATCCTAAACAAGTTGTGAATGTTCCCATTCCAAACTAGTTGTGAATGTTTCTATTCAGAACAAGTTGTGAATTTTTTGATTCTGAACAAGCTGTGAAAGTTTCTAGTCTGAATAAGTTGCGAATGCTTCTATTCCAAATAAGTTGTGAATCTTTCCATTTTAAACAAGTTTTGAATGTTTCCATTCCAAACTACTTATGAGTATTTCTATTTTAAATGTAGGGTTTCAGGAGCCAAACAAGCATAGCAGAATATAACTCAAACCCTCCAAGATCCAAGTAAAATAGGGTAAACTGGGTGTTCAAAATTTTCATACATAATTCGATTAAGATCTTTCACCTAACTATTGAGTTGAGTCACAAAATCTGAATAGTTCATGTGTTCAAGCTCTCTATGGTGTCCACACAAGCCTCTTAGGATCTCAACGCTTCCACCGTGTCCCGGCAGATGGGTTTCTCTTGCACTCGCAATGCTAGCTTGCATCCTTCAATGAATGGCAAGAGAAGAGTGCAACTAGAACTTTTGGGAGGCTAGGGTAAGAGTTGTGAATTTCTCACTATGTGATGTATTTATAGTGAGACTCAACTTTCAAGCCTAATGGGTTTCAAAGCCCTAATCCAATTAGGCTTTAATTTTAGGCTTAATAATGGCTCAATGTTTGGGTGATTTATTAATACGAAATTATCATGAAACCATAACCCAAATAAATTAGTCCATGCACTCAAATAATCCAAATATGCTTTATGTGTGTGACCCAATAGGCTCTTATCATGTTGACAATGATCATAAATCACATTTATGATCATAAGCAATGAGCGGTGTCTAGCAACACATCATTGCTACCCAAGTGATAAGATTATTGATGATTCAACTAAACCTTTATGATCATTATCGGTATATGTCATTGTCCCTCAGTCCAAAATATCAAGACTGAGAATGAGACATGGAATGTGTCACTCTCATATAGCCCAATCTTTGGTTTCTTGATTGTCGAGTAGACTAACTTAAATGGATGACATTGATATTGTATATCAACTCATCTAAGCATGGCCATACATTTTCTTAGTCTCACTCTATCAAGAGGCCTAAAGATATCACTCCTGTGACATAGGAGGGTCAAATCCCATCTCGATCATACAAAACCCTCCGCATGATGTATGACATACCCAATGACGTCCTTTAAGTTCATTCAGTTACGAGCAACAAAGGGAAGTATCAAAGTATGTGACTCACATGTAAGGAACCTTGATGGCCTTATGTCAAAGGACTGCACATACCATGATCACTATGAGAATCGTTTATGACACCCATAAAATGATCCATGTAGCATTCTCATGGTGGGTCAGTCCAATACACAAGTTCTCCAACTTGTACCTATATGTAGATTACATATCTCATATTAGTCTCCACATATGCTAGTCATTATGTATTATTGTAACCCGCTCCACAATAATACTAGACCAAGGACATTTAAGAATATCATTATTCTAGGGTTATAATTATGTTTATTATGTTACGCATAAACAAAACAAGAAACATAGGTACTGGAGTAATGACATAATAAAATATCATGACTCAGTGTGAAAAAATACAATCATCTTATGATTGGCTTTTGGGCACAACACTAACAATCTCCCATTTGCACTAAAGCCAATCATCCATGTATCTAATACTGATGGACCTAGAATGGCTATCATGTTTTTGCTGCATAAAGGGTTCTGTCAACGGATCAGCAATGTTGCTGTTCGTTGAAGTCCTACATATCCTCATATTGCCCCTCTTGATGATATCCCTAATAAGATGATAGCGTTGAAGTATGTGTTTGGATCGCTAGTGAGATTGAGACTCCTTAGATTGTGCAATTGCTCCATTGTTGTCACACTAGAGCTCTATTGGGTTGGCAACGCTTGGAACCACTCCATGTTTTGTGATGAACTTCTTGATCTAAGCTGCCTCCTTCACAGCATTAGAGGTGGCAATATACTTAGATTCTGTTCTAGAGTTGGCTACTATCTCTTACTTTAAACTCTGCCAGCTCACAGTACAACCACCAATACAAAACACATAACCAAATTGCAACCTAAAATCATCTTTATTGGATTGGAAGCTAGCATTGGTGTAACCCCATACAATGAGCTCATCTTCACCCCCCAAAGGCCAATAATGCATCCTTAGTCATTCGTAAGTACTTAACGATGTTCTTAACAGGCGTCTAGTGAGTGTCACTGAGGTTCGATTGGTCCCTACTCATCATGCTCAAGGCATATGAGACATCGGGATGAGTACATATCATGGCATGCATGATAGATTCAATTGTTGAGGCATATGGAATCTTACTCATGTGCTCTCTCCCCTCAGGTGTACTCAAACACTGAGATCTAGAAAGAGTTATACCATGTGACATGGGCAAGAATTCTTTCTTGGAGTCTTGCATGCTAAACCTCTTTAGCATCTTGTCAATGAATGTATTTTGACTTAGGTAAGCAATTTTCTAGATCTATCTCTATAGATCCTGATGCCTAATGCATAGGCTGCTTCACCTCCTTTATAGAGAAATATTTTTCTTGCCAAGCCTTCACAGACTCTAGCTTGGGAATGTCATTCCCGATGAGGGGAATGTCATCTACATACAACACCAAGAAAATAATAGTGCTCCCACTAACCTTCTTGTAGACACAAGGTTCATCTTCATTTTTTATAAAACCAAACTCTTTGATTGCTTCATCAAAATGAAGATTCCAACTCTGAGAAGCTTGCTTTAGTCTATAATTGGACCTTTGCAACTTGCACACTTTATTGGCAATCTCAGGAGTGACATAACCCTCATGCTTTGTCATGTAAACATCCTCACGTAGCTTTCCATTTAGGAATATAGTTTTGACATGCATTTTTCTTATCTCATAATCATAGTGTGCAGCAATGGCCAATAAGATTTGAATGGACTTAATCATGGCAACTGGTGAAAAAGTCTCATCATAGTCAATACCATGAATTTATGTGAAACCTTTGCAACTAATCATCCCTTAAAGGTACTCACATTACCATCCATGTCAGTTTTCTTCTTGAAAGCCAACTTCCACCCCATAGGTTTTACCCCTTCAGGTGGATCAACCAAAGTCCATACTTGGTTTTCATACATGGATTTCATCTCAGACTTCATGGCCTCTAACCACTTCTTAGAGTCAGGCTCCAACATAGCTTGTTGGTACGTTGTGGGCTCATCCTGATTTATGAGCATCACATCTCTAGTATGAGTCATGAGACTTGATATCTCCTAGGCTCATGCCGAATATAACCAGACCTACATGGGCTCTATGCTATAGGAACAGACTTGTGAATCACAACATCTTGTGGTGTCTCTTTAGGTTCCATTTCAGGTTCAATGTCCCCTTGTTGTTCTTGAATTTCTTCAAGTTCTACTTTCCCCCCAATGGTTCTTTTAGACATAAACTTTTTCTCTAGAAAGACACCAGCAACAAACACTTTTTGCTTAGAAGCACTGTAGGAATAGTAACCCTTTATTTCTTTAAGATACCAAACAAAGAGGCATTTATGAGATTTGAGCCCTAGCTTGCTAGAGGGTTCACATTTCACATAAGCGTCACAGCCCTAAATCTTCATAACATATGGACTAGGACACCTTCGACTCCATATCTCATGTGGGTTTTTTGAGCCGATTTAGATGGAACTCAATTTAGTGTAAAAGCTGTTGTCTCTAGAGCATGTGCCCAAAAGGTATTTGGAAGGTCAACTTGACTCATCATAGATCAAATGATGTCTAGCAGAGTTTGATTTCTCCTTTTAGATACACCATTCCATTGAGGTATACTAGGTGGATGCAGTTGTGATGCTATACCACAATCCTTTAGATACTCAAGGAATTCTCGATCCAAGTATTCTCCACCTCGATCTGATCAATGTGCTTTGATACTTTTCCCAAGTTGATTCTCTACTTCATTCTTGAGTTCTTTGAACTTTTCAAAGGAATCTGACTTGTGTCTCATTAGATACACATAGCCATATCTACTGAAGTCATCAATAAACGTAATGAAGTATTGGAAGCCTTCTCTAGCATGTGAAGACATAGGGCCAAATACTTCACTATGTATGAGTCCTAGTAAGTCATTAGCCCTTTCACTTTCAACTGTTAATGGAACTTTGGTCATCTTGGCCAATAAACATGACTCACATGTCTCATATGATTCAAAATCAAATGAGTCCAAGACTCCATCCTTATAGAGCTTGGATATGCGGGTCTCATTTATATGGCTCAAATGACAGTGCCAGAGATAGGTTGAATTCAAATCATTCAATCTAACCTTCTTAGTATTCACATTATAGATTGGATTTTTCAATTCTAGAACATATAACCCATTACTAAGTTGAGCACTACCGTAAAAAATTTCATTCAAATAAATAGAACAACATTTGTCCTTTATTATAAATTAAAAACCTTTGTTATCCAAACAAGAAACAGAAATCAAATTTTTATTAATTGTAGGTACAAAGTAGGACTGTTGAATTCTAAAACAAATCCACTAGGTAAAGTGAGAACATAAGTCCTTATGGCTAAGGCAGCAACTTTTGCTCCATTTCCAACACGTAGCTCCACTTCACTTTGGGGAAATCTTCTACTTCTACGTAGATCCTGTACATTTGTGCAAATGTGAGATCCACATCTAGTATCCAATACCCAAGATGAGGTAGTAGAAAAGTTAGCCTCTATAACCAAAATACCCAAAGTGGAAGCCTTACTTCCCTTCTTCTTAGCAAGTTCTTCAAGATAGAGCTTGCAGTTGTGCTTTTAGTGTCGAGGTTGCTTACAATGAAAGTAGCCCCTTTCTTTAGCCACACTACTAGATGGTTTCAGTAAAGTTGAAGAAGAATTAGCATTGGACTTTCCTTTAGCTTTATCTTTCTTCTTGTTGGCTTTTCCCTTTCCCTTGCCCTTTTGAACCATCAAAATGGTGTTAGCCTTCATAAGGTTTTGCTTAGCAATTCTCAACATGTTGAGCAATTTAGGGGTGGACTTGTCAAGGTCATTCATGTTATAGTTCATGTTGAACTGATTATAGCTTTCGGGCAATGATTGCAAGACTACATCGACAACCAACTATTTCTGGAGAGCAAATCCCAAACTTTCAAGATTCTCAATGTACCTAATCATCTTGAGCACATGAAGCTCCATGGGACTTCCTTCAGACATTTTTCATTGAACCAATGCCTTAGATGACACGGCCGCCTGTGCCCTTGCCCAGGAAGCCCTGTGAGAGCTGGGCTCATTGTGGATTACAATTAGCTAGTTGTTTATGTGTGTGGATTAAATCCCATGATACTAGTTGATTATCCTAGAATATGCAATATGCATGTTCTTCATACTTTGACTTGGTTTATTAAAACCATAAAAACATTAACTTGTCCAAGTAATTTCTACACAAAATAAATACAAATAGCCAAAGCATATAAAATCAATATTTGTGTTAGTTTACTACACATAACAACTCGTGAGAACACTCATACATAAAGTAGACTAATGCCCTCACCTAAGAGCAATCCTAGAGTTGAGGACTCCTCATAATATAAACTATGGAGGCAACAAAGTGTATTGTATAAATACAAGCCACTACTGAGATCTCTTTGACTTAACTCCCACCTTGGATACACGTCTGAGTGGTGAGTCTCAAAAGTCCTTTGCCAAGTGCTACTAGGCTCTGCAGCCAAAGGAAGATACTAGTTAGTACTGTTACTTGACCAACAAACCAACTGAATATACTTATGTAGACTAGAATCAAAAGGATTCTCAAATGCTGTACCTGTACATATAAAAGATAGCACTACCACGATAATCCTCAACGATTACCCGGTCCAGCAACTTCAGTCTCTGCATAACATAACTAGGGAGTGAGAATTTGATAATTCTTAGTAAGGGATCTTCAGTGTACCTACAAAAAAATTACTAGGACTCTTGTTGCGAGCTCACACAGCATGAGGGTCTATTATATGCATATATAACTAGGCCATAAAGACCTCTCCTCAACTAGTCCTCCTCACGGTGCATCACTCCGTGCCTAGCGAGTTCTGATCACTAACCCGCTCCTAGCAAGCCGAAGCTTACTGGATGTAATCATGTAGCCTTCCAATATTCATTATGCAGGGGAATTATGGTGGAACTTTGTGGACTAGGCACAGGACCTTTTTGCTATAAACTAGATGAACAAGGTTTCACCTTGCGACCTCGTGGCTACGGCACGGCTAGGCCAACAAGGGTTCTAAACCTCTCACCTGAGCTAGTGGTAGCTAGTTATGCTCATTTGCAACATAGTTTCCTTGCTTGTTGCACAAGCAACCTTAAAACTCTACAAAACTCACGGAAACTCTTATATTTTGTGGGACTTTTGGATGTCTCGTAGTACCCCCGGAATCCTTAGACCCCTAGGTACACTAAGAACCCCCTTAGGTCTACTTGGATCAAACTAGCAAAATGTGAAAAATTCACCATTTTTGTCTGTGGCGACGCGTCGCCATAGTTAGGGACATTTGGTGACAATTTTCTGGATTGGTGACGCATCGCTGGTTTCGACCTCTAACTGGCGATGCGTCGCCAATCTGCAGAAATGCAGAATTTGGCACATTTTGCTGTTATGAACTTTGGATGATTCCTACACATATCAAACATGCATGAAATGTCTCCAAATTTCATACACACATAGAACATGTTGCATAGGACATAACCAACTATCACAAGCTAAGCTATGATGTCTTCTAACATCAATCCAATCCTCCTAGTTCCTCTAGTCCACCACAATTCAACAAAAACTTTTAACTAATGCCATAGCTAAAACCACTCTAATTCTTTAAGCAAACTCAAGCTAATGGCATCAAATGAACTTGAAAACATATCTCCCTTGCCTCAACTCAAAGTAACAAGCAAGAATCAAGTTCTTTTCCAATTAATCAAGCTCACCAAAGTTCTACACAAGTTCCAATAAAAAACAATGACACCAAACATCAAAACTTCACTCTCTAACCAAAACCCAAGGTTCAAACTAACTAACAAACATGAATTCAATCAAGAACACATTTCTTACCTCATTCAAAAATAGGGGAAGTGGAAAAATGCCTTTCCATGCTTCAAAAACATGTTTTCAAGCTTGAAATACACTCCTCCAAGCTTATATACTTTCATAACTTCTTGTTCCACCAAGAATTTTTTGATTCCAAGGAGAATTGGATGGATAAATGAGAGTGGAGAGGATGAACACGAAAATATGGCAGCCACCCTCACTTTCCCCTTCTTAAACCCTCCCTTAACACACAAGCCAAAGTATTAAGCTTAATACAATGAAGCCTCTATCTTTGTAACTTAGTGATTCTTGATTAAACTCTTGTTTATTCTTTCAAGTTTGAGTTAAGGTTGAAATTTAAGTTATAAAAATTCATTTTAAAACACTCGGGACTCATCCCGGCTATTCAGGATACAAAATTACCATTTTACCCTTGAACTTTGTTCAGTGCTTTATTATTCTTGGAACTTAGTGAACTTTGCTAAACTTCTCTATTCTTGCTATGTGAACTTAAATTAAGGTTCTAAACTTAATTTAGATCACTTTACCTTCCTCAATTGCTCTTCCCACTACGAGGCCCATAACATTAGAGGTCCTAAACCTCTCATGCCTAGCTTGCTTTTTGAAGAGCAATTTGATATGTTCGATCATACCAAATACCCCTATTTTTTCATGTTGCTTCTAAAGCTCAGATCCCATGGTAATAAGCATGAGGCAAGCAACATCCACAGCATCATTAGAATGCCTCTTGTGAGCATCCCTTTTAGCTCTTGGAGCAATGGCAGCAAGCTAATTTGGAATGGGCTACTCTAAGACATAAGCCTTTCTCTTTTACTTGAGGACTATCCTCAAATTTTGGCACCATTTGAGAAAGTTGGTCCCATTCAGTTTTTCCTTCTTAAGGATCAATCACAACAGAAGTGTCAATGTGTTTTATGCCATGGTTATCTATAATAGTAAATATGCAGTGTAAGAGTCATGCATTTTAATTCATTAAATAAGGACTTTTATTAAATGATACTCCCACTATTTTACTCAAAATAATAACCCTCAATATAATTTCAGAACTCCTCAGCACTAACGTATTCTAGTAGGCCAAGATCCATATTTCACCATAACTTGAGTCAACTTTGGCTTTTCTCTTAGGTTATAGTTATTTAGGTAGGCAACTCCTTGCGAATTGCATCTCATGTAACTCTTGGCTAGTTGGGTGAATAACACTTGTCCAAGCTCATATCATGAACTTAAGCCCAACCCTATGCCTCTAAGCCCCCAATCCTATTCGGATAACTTAGTTAAGTTAGAGCCAAAGTTAGCAATTTTCATATCACCATTATCCCATTGTGCCTTACCAAGATGGACATAGGTGCTTTGCTTTGGCAAACCCATCTAATGTTGATCAAAGTCTTGACAAGTGCCAACATTTCATAGGCATCACATTTAATGACTTAATATTTTGTTTAAGGGATTTTTCTTTTTGATCTCACCAATTATTATCTCCGATTGTCTTATACATGCATCACATACAAATATAAAAGATGCATCCCATGCTAACAAGAAAGTAAATGTGACATGGTTATAGCCCAAACTATGTGATATTCTCAAGCCAATGAGAATATCATAAAAGCCTAATAAAACAAAAGGATCTTCACAAGCTCCTTCTCCTCCTTGCTTCGTTACCCATTTGTTGTCACCTCCTTGGACATACCACCTTGGACGATCCCATAATGTACTATTACGTCAATAATAGAAACCTTGAGTTATATTCAAGGGGAATGAGGTGAGAAGAGAATGTAGAATGAGGATAACAAGAATAAGGCATGACTCGTAAGCTATATTTACAAGCACAACCAACAAGGGCTATAACGATGCACCATGCTTCAACCACCAATCAGCGTCATGTAAAATCTCATTGAACAAAAAATACATGCTAATTAACATGCATTTATTAACTAGTTTTTATTCATGTTGCGCTTTGCATACGGTGGTCCCACTGCCCCGAGACCACCTCCATTTGAGCAACTAGGCACCCAAGACCCCTCCATTTGAGCCATCAAAGGTACTCTACCCTCGATGCCCAAACAACCTGAATCCGATCCATGCTAGGGTTTTTGCAACTATTGTAAAAATCCTAATTCGTATAGGTATCTCATACCAATCAATTTAGGGTTAATCGTATTAACCAATTTGTGTCATTTCTTCATATATCTTATATATCCATTATGAGTTTTGATTTCATGCATCATGAATCAATTTAATCAATCATAATTAAAAGCAACAAAAAACACAATACATCTTGTGATTTGACCTTCAATCCCGACTTAGGGTTTCATTAGTAGCTCTGATACCACTGTAGGGTTTTGGGAGCCAAACAAGTGCAGTAGAATATAACCAAAACCCTCCAGGATCTAAGTGAAATGGGCTAAACCAGGTCTTCAAAATTTTCATACCTAATTCAGTTAAGATCTTTCACCTAATTGTTGAGTCGAATCACAAAACTTGAACAATTGACGTGTTCAAGCTCTCTATGGTATCCGTACGAGTCTCTCGGGATCACCATGCATCCATCATATCCCAACAGATGCATTTCTCTTGTGCTAGTAGTGCTAGCTTGCGTCCTCCAAGGAATGGCAAGAGAAGAGTGTGGCTAGAACTTTTGGGATGCTAAGGCAAAAGCTACGAATTTCTCAATATGTGATGTATTTATAGTGAGACTCAACTTCCAAGCCTAATGGGTTTCAAAGCCCTAATCCAATTAGGCTTTAATTTCGAGCTTAATAATGGCTCAACTTTTGGGCCATTTATTAAAACAAAATTGTCATAAAACCATAACCCAAATAAATTAGCCCATGCACTCAAATAATCCAAATAGGCTTTATGTGTGTGACCCAATAGGCTATTACCACATTGGCAATGATCATAAATCATATTTATGATCATGAGCAATGAATGGTGTCTTGCAACACATCATTACTACCCAAGTGACATGATTATCGGTGATTCGACTAAACCTTTATGATAATTATCCATATATGTCATCATCCCCTTGTCCAAGGTATCAAGACTAAGCATGAGACATGGAATGTGTCATTCTCGTATAGCCCAAACTTTGGTTACTCAATTACCGAGTAGACTAACTTAAACTAATGACATTGATATCGTATATCAACTCATTTAAGCATGGCCATGCATTTTCTTAGTGTCACTCTAGCAAGGGGCCCAAAGATATCACTCCCATTACATACGAGGGACAAATCCTATCTTGATGATGCAAAACCCTCTGCATGATATATGACATACCCAATGATCTCTTTCAAGTTCACTCAATTACAAGCAACAAAGGGAAGTATCAAAGTATGTGACTCACATGTAGGGAACCTTAATAACCTTAGGTCAAAGGACTACATATACCATGATCACTATGAGAATCACTAATTACACTCATATAACGATCCATGTAGCATTCTCATGGTGGGTCAGTCCAGTAGACAAGTTCTCCAATTTGTACCCATATGGAGACTACATATCTCATATTAGCCTCCACATATTCTAGCTGTTATGTATTATTATAACCTGCTCCACAATAATACTAGACCAGGGACATTTAAGAATATCATTATTCTAGGGTTATAATTATGTTTATTATGTTACCAGAAACAAAAAAAGAAACATAATTACTGGATTAATGCCTGAATAAAATATCGTGACTCAATGTGCAAAAATGCAATCATCTTATGATTGGCTTTTGGGCACAACACTAACAAGAAATAAGTTATGAATGTTTCATTCTAAACAAGTTGTAAATGTTTCTTTGCCAAACAAGTTGTGCATGTTTCCATTCTATTCCAAACAACTTTTGGATGTTTCGATTCCAACATAAATAAGTTGTGGCGATTTCTATTCCAAAATAGTTGTGAATGTTTCCATTATAAACAAGTTGTCAACATTTCTTTTCCAAACAAGTTACTAATGTTTCTATTCCATCCTAAACAAGTTATGAATGTCTCCATTCAAAACTAGCTGTAAACATTTATAATCCAAACTAGTGGTGAATATTTCTATTCCAAACACATTCTGAATGTTTATATTCCAAACACATTATTAATGTTTTCAATCAATTCTAAACAAGTTGTGAATGTTGCCATTCCAAAATTGTTGTGAATGTTTCTATTGTAAACTGGTTGCGAATGATTCCATTCTAAACAAGTTGTGAATGTTTATATTCCAAACAAGTTGTGAATGTCTCTATTACAAATAAGTTGTGAATGTTTCTATTCCAAAAAATTAGTGAATGTTTCCATTCCATCCTAAACAAGTTGTGAATGTTTCCATTCTAAAATAGTTGTAAAAATTTTCTATTCTAAACAAGCTATGAATGTTTCTATTCCAAACAAGTTGTGACTATTTCTATCCTAAACATGTTGCAAATATTTCCATTCCATCCTAAACAAGTTATGAATATTTCTTTTCCAAACTAGTTGTGAATGTTTCAATTTCAAATTGATTTTGATTGTTTCCATTCCAAACTAGTAGTGAATGTTACCATTCTATTCTAAAATTTTTTTGAATGTTTCTATTTCAAACTAGTTGTGAATGTTTCAATTTTGAACAAGTTGTGAATGTTTCTATTCCAAACATGCTGTGATTGTTTTTATTCCAAACAAGTTGTTAATGTTTTTATCCCACTCTAAACAAGTTGTGAATGTTTCCAATGCAAACTAGTATTGAATGTTTCTATTGTAAGCTAGTTGTGAATGTTTATATTCTAAACAAGTTTTGACTGTTTCTATTCCAAAGAAGTTGTGAAGGCTTCCATTCTATTATAAATAAGTTGTCGATGTTTCCATTCCAAACTAGCTCTGAATGTTTCTATTCTAAACTACTTTTGATTGTTTCCATTCAAAACAAATTGCAAATGTTTCTCTTCCAAACAACTCATCAATGTTTCTATTCCAAACAAATTCTGAATGTTTCCATTCTATCCCCAACAAGTTGTCAAAGTTTCTATCCTAAACTAGTTGGGAATGTTTCTATTGCAAAGTAGTTGTTAATGTTTCCATTCTAACAAGTTATGAATGTTTCTTTTCCAAACAGGTTGTGAATGTTTCAGCTCCAAACAAGTTGTGAATGTTTCCATTCCATCCTCAGCAAGTCCTAAATGTTTCCATTCCGAATGAGTTATGAATGCTTCTTTCCCGAACTAGTTACGAATTATTCCAATCCAAACAAGTTGGGAATGTTTCTTTTCCACTAAACTTATGATTGTTCCCATTGCATTCTAAAGAAGTTCTAAATGTTTCCAATCCAAACAAGTTGTGGATGTTTCCATTTGAAATAGCTCGTGATTGTGTCTATTGCAAACAATTTGTGAATGTTCCCAATCCATTTCAAACAAGTTGTGATTATTTCAATTCCAATCAAGTTGTGAATGTTTCCATTCCATTCTAAACAAGCTAGGATTGTTTCCATTCCATTCTATCCAAGTTGTGAATGTTTCTATTCTAAACTAGTTGGTTAAAGTTTTCATTCTAAACAAGTTGCAAATGTTTCTATTTGAAACAAATTGTGAATGTTTCAATTCCAAACATGTTGTGAATATCTCCATGCCATTCTAAACAAGTTTTGAGTGTTTCCATATCAAGTTATTTATGAATGTTTCCATTCCCAACTAGTTGTGAATTTTTGTATTCTAAACAAGTTGTGAATGTTTCTATTCTGAAATAAGTTGTGAATGTTTCTTTTCAAAACAAGTTGTGAATGTTTCCATTCCATTCTAAACAACTTGTGAATGTTTCCATTCTGAACTAGTTGTAAATGTTTCTATTACAAACTAGTTGTGAATGTCTCGATTCTAAACAAGTTGTGAATGTTTCTATTCCTAACAAGTTATGAATGTTTCTATTCTAAACAAGTTATGAATATTTTGCATTCCATTCTAAACAAGTTGTGAATGTTTCTATTCCAAACTAGTTGTTAATGTTTCCATTCCATTCTAAACAAGTTGTGAATGTTTCCATTGTAAACTATTTGTGAATGTTTCTATTCCATGCTAGTTACAAATGTTTCCATTCTAAACAAGTATGAATGTTTCTATTGCAAACATGTTGTGAATGTTCCGGTTCCCAACAAGTTGTGAAAGTTTGCATTTCATTGTAAACAAGTTATGAATGTTTCAAATCAAAGCTAGTTGTGAAAGTTTGTATTCCAAGGTAGTCATGAATGCTTCCTTTCTAAATAACTTATGAATGTTTCTGTTCCAAACAAGTTGTTAATGTTTCGATTCTATTCTAAGCAAGTTGTGAGTGTTGCCATTCCAAAGTAGTCATGAATGTTTCTATTCGAAACTAGTTGTGAATGTTTCCATTCTAAACAAGTTGTGATTGTTTCCATTCTAAACAAGTTGTGATTGTTTCTACTCCAAACCAGCTGTTATTGTTTCCATTCCGTTCTAAGTAAGTTATGAGTGTTTTCATTCCAAACTAGTTGTGACTGTTTCTATTCCAAACTAGTTATGAATGTTTCCATTGGAAACAAGTTGTGAATCTTTTATTCCAAACAAGTTATGATTGTTTATATTCCAATCATTGGAAGGCCACGTGGACGTGCCATTTGAAAGATTAGAAGTCTCTGACACACCGTACTCTCACGGCTCCCGACACACCGCCCCCATACATGCTCTAACACGCCGTCCTAAAAAGGTATAGGCTTTCGGCTGAATGGCCTACGGTCGGCTAAGGGTCCCTCTAGAGGTATGAGTTGCATCCAACCAAACACGTGTCACGATCTGGTAGCTTATGGCGAAACGGACTTGTCCCATCTACCTCCTATAAATAATGGGAGGCATTACTGGTGAGGGGGCTCTCTCTTTCTCTGCAGAATATAACCTCTGCCCTCCCTTTTTGTTGATATTCCTCACTGACTTGGGCATCGGAGATTCCTCCCCTGGAAAACACCCCGGGGACCTCTTAGTCCTTACTTTTTGTGTTTTCCAGGTGTTCCTCCCAGAATGTACCCTCCCTGGACGCTCCTCCACCACTGAAAGATCCTGCCACCCTCATCATGACACATAGTGGAGATGCCGATGGGCATCACATGTTAAGTAGTAAAAGGCCCACAAGCCCATGTTATGTTGGTAAATTGGACAATATGCATGTTCAGTTGTAAAAAGCCCAAAAGCCTATGTTTAATATGGAAGCATGCAATATTTGGGCTACGTATGTGCACTTAAGGAAGACTATTCAAATGGAATTGGAAAAGCATGAAATTGGATGCATGTGTTAAAGAATGGCTCTTAAAGGAAACTATGTGCATGTATGTGAAATAATGGATGCGTAAGTACTAATTTGCACCTAGAGAAATCAAGTGAATATGTGTACTAGTGAATACCAAAACACACATAAACATGCAAGGCATATGCATGAAAATAAGCTTTCAAACTTGGACTTGGTATTTTGTTTGCCATGCATGTTCTTTGCTAAGCTTGGGTAAAAACCATGAAATGAACACATAAAATTCCACATAGGTGCTAGCTTCTTTCTGAGAGCACTCCAACTTAACCTTTAATAAGAATTTAATGAGCTAGTACTAGTAAGTATCTTGGGTTTCATGCCCATAAGTCTTAATAAGTGTTAAAAAGCCCCCTTCTATGTAATAAAAACCTTTGCTGCATGTTTTAAGGCCCAAATGGGCCAGGGGCAGCTCAGGGCACGACAATTTAACTTTCAAGAGGTTACCCAAGTTGAAGGTCTTAATGCTTCAGCTGCTCCACTCGAAGTATTCTAGGTGCTTGAAGCTTACACACTCAATCCCTTCACTTTCCTGTACTCTGAGCTTAATACCTTCCTTCGGTTAGTAGTCAACGAGACACCTCAGCCCATTCACTAGGCTCCAACGTGCCTCCAATTCTTACTCAACTCCTTGATCACTTAACTATGGTTAAAAAGGACCATCTCCACCCTCAATGTTCAACTACCATACCATGACTACACTATGTCATCCATATGTCAAAGCGATAAATTTGCTTAACACATCTAGTAGCCCTTAAAGAATCTCGCAAATCATGAGCCCTTCCTTTTAAAGGCACTAAGGTCACATGAAATTCTCTAACTCTGGGCTTTAACTAGCTCAACCGATAACGTTATCGACTAGGCTTCAAACCATTAACTTTTCTCTACTCTAGTAGCCACGACAACTACTAGAGCCACAAAACAGATACCTGAGCATAACTGTACCTATATTATACTTGGCACTTTGATTACTGAGTATAACACTCAACTAGGTAGGAGTTATTTCACCTTATTGCTACTTGTGAGTCATTTATTGACTAGACATAGTGAACTCTTTTTCTCTCATGGGCACTCCTCGGACACTACCCTATAGGGTTAAGGCAAAGTTTCCATTTTCTAGTATCATTTAGGCATCCCAAATTGATACTTCAATGTTCCATTAGCTTACTGGCACTAACATAAACATCAAGCGATCACCATAGTGTCCTTGGTTCCACTTAGGATTTAGTCCCTTACCTACTCAACTAGTTTCACTAGTCGAATCTCTCTTCTTCCATGAATCAATTTAGTGTCCTTTGACTCCACTTAACCTTCGGATGATGAGCTTAAGTCATTCGTTATCCCATGGTCCATGGCAGTCCTTCCTATTGCTTGGGTCCTCTCATTGCCTTCAAGTAGTTAAGCCGAACCCTAAAAATGGTTCCACTCTTACTTGCTCAACCCTAGGGTATATAGCTAACGGATGAACAAGCCTATCCATCCATTTACCCATGGACGAATTCCTTGCTCCTTGCTCCTTTCTTCTTTACATGATCACCTTCTACCATTACTGGTTAGAAACTAAACAAAAATTTACTGACTTACCTTTGCGATATCAGACTAAACTGCTCATTTGGTTGATGACTCTAAGGAAATCATCTATTCAACTAACCAACCATTCGCTAACAACTAGGCCACTAAACAAACTCTTGCAAGAAGATAACCTATCAAACCCTGGAACATTTCCAATCTAAGGCATTTATGCCTTCACTTATATGGTTTCATGCACTAGCGAGTGGGTCCTAGGCTGTCGGGTACTAACCCAATACTTGGTGCATCCGTAAGTCTTAATGCACTTGGGTTAGCCCTTAACCCTGCTCAAAACAACTACCTAACATAAAAAATAAAACTATGCTAGCAAACTGATGCCAGAACTCCAATAAAGTAACTAGACTACTAGTGAGAGGTTAAAAACTTACCTCACACTAGCTATGCACCGCCTGTAAGTTCCGTATGGCTACCTTTCACATCTGGCTAGTGGCTCCCTACTTCGACCACTTGATTGGCCGAGAAAAAGTTAAACTATTGCTCTAATGCACTAGGTCAACTCCTTGTCGCAACAACTGTTAGGACCATTAGATACTTGGCTTAGGCCAAGAATAAAAAGAAACACCAATTTAAAACATGAGGGACTTGATTGAAAGTAAGGATGAGGATGTAAATGAAACTATGGGAACTTGAAGGGTGAAATGCACCATGCAAATAAGAGCATGGACAAAGGTGGAATTAGACCAATTTTGGTTGACAAAAACAAATTGGCCGGTCAAGAATTGCGGCTTCTTCCAAATTAATTTGGTCATGGGTTAATTACCATTTTGGGCCATATTAATGAAAGCTTGGCAATTGGAGCCATGAGTTAAGAATAGAGCCGAAATAATCCTACATTTTAGTGGCTAAAGTGTGCACATGGAAACTTAAGGGGGGAAAGTGTCACATTTAGAGTACTTTAGGACCGAGGATGACGTTAAGCCAAAATGTTGAATAGGTGTACACTTTCATTTAATGCGCCAGAATTCATTTGTTTTCTTTGCTGCCGCCTGGACGTGTGGTAATCCTTTGTCTGTGCGCTCATTAATGCGCCAGGAGCATTAATTCGGCTGCCTTCGTTTTCTACTTGGCTTTCGTTTGTTGCTGGCCGAAAAACAAAATTAGTAAAGGAACGAAACAGAGCTTCAGCGTGAACGAAACAACGTTTCTTCTGGTGCGAAAAGACGAGCTGGCCGAGAAAGAAGAGAAAAGAACAAAAGAGAAGAGATGAGAGTTTCGGGTTGTGCAAAGGTGTTTAGGCTAGTTAGCCGAGTAAAAAACGAAGGAGCTTCAAACTTGTGAGTGATTATGAGCAAAGTTGAAGCTTGGAGGAGAAATCAAGCTTTGATTGTGAGGTAGGGTTCTCACTTTTACTTGTTTTCTTGGTACTTTTCCATGAACAAGTAATTATGGCAGCTAAGTGATGGTTATATTTGCTATATGACCTTAGTTCGCTTGATGGGCATATTGAGGAGATTCGGTTACGTGTAAATTAATTAGCTAGTCAAGGTAATGGACATGTGCTAAAATTGCTAGTGAATGAGGCCAACTTGCTAGTGATTTTGGAGCTCTAGTGGAAGTGGAGTGAAATTGTGAAGGTTTGTGTGCAAAAGTGCACATGGCACATGCTTATGGTACTTGGCCGAATGGTCTTTGTGGTGTGTGTGTGAGTTCCATTGTGTGCTTGAGTTGTTTGTTTGTGCATGCTAATCCGTATATTGATGATTATATGATGTATTGGTGGTATTTTTTTTGTGTTTTCCATGTTTTCATGTCTTTCTTGCAGGATAAGTAAGCTTGTGGAGGTTAAGTCATTGGACTTAACTAAATAGACCTTATATGGTCGTTTGTGAATCCCTACTGAGTAATTGTTACTCACTGCCCATACATTTTGTTTCAGGAAAGGATATACAGCTTGAGTAGTTTGCTTGAGTTACTAGTTTGTGTGCTAGCTAGTACACTTTTTGCTCGAGGTATGTGCCAACTAAATCTTGGCTTGAATACTTACATTACAAGTCTTATGGCTTAAGGCTGAAACTTATGTTCTAAGTTTGCAGGCTTTTGTAGTTGTGGGATCAGTCTAGGTACAGGAAGGATGTGTGGACTTGGACCCGGGTTATGGTTTGTATGTTTGGGTTGGTTTTGTGAGTGTGCTGCTGTTCTGTACACTTAGGTTTCTTTTAAGAAACTAGGGCATATGGCTTGTAAACTTAACCTTGGCTACTTTGGGTTTATAGCATCCTTGGATTGTATCCAAGCTAGTGATGCTGGATATTAGGCTATTTTGAGTGTATATATCTATAGCCTTGCTTGTACATGGTTTGTATGTACATATGGTGGATGTTATGTGCCAAGTTATGTTAAGATTATGAGCTTATGGTTATGTTTCATGAAGCAGTCTCTTGAGTACTTATGATTGGCTGAATGTACATGTGCATGGAAACTTGATTTTTCAAACTATGAAGATGTGGGCTTCTTGGTTGTCATTCATGAAAGTAGCACACTTGATGAGCACACATCCTAGACACTTAACAGATTAAGTGTATGCCTTGCTTGTATTGCAAGTTATTGATTTATACCCTTGCCTTGTGTTGCAAGTGAGGGGTTGGGCCTACTTAAGCTGCAGGTTGCTGTTCTAAATAATTCCTAAGCCTCCTGGGACATATCCCAGCTCTCAGTTTAAGAAAATAAGGTTTAAACAATAGGGAGTTATTAACACCTGGTCTTAGGTGAAATCAATTGAATCTTGGGTAATTTTGGCGAGTGTTACTGAGAGTGCACAGGCTGGGGCCTGTGTGGGATGTGACAACAACTGTTGGGGATAGACTTCCTAGGCTGGTCTTAACTTACCCAAGCCCAAAAATGAGACTAGTCCGATGACCACTCGAATCACTGGCAACACTTCTTTAGCGTACACAAAGAGTGATACACTCTTTACACCTCATAATCCATTCTTATTCCTTGGTCTCAAGTCGACCTTTGCACTATAGGTATGTTACCATTGCTCCTACTAGGTCGAATGAGCTAACCTCTACCTCGTAGTCTTATGTCTTCAACTCATCTAACTCTCTTCCAATAGCTACTGCATCCTGCACCATTTACTGGTGCTCACCTCAAAGATTGTCCAATGCCCTCATATACTAGCTTAAGTCCATGGGGAACTTATCCTCAAGCTCAAATTCTTGATAGAAAAGTACAAGAGTGCTGCCATTTATTGCCTTGTAGCGTACATGACTAGTGCTTACCGCTTAGGTTAGTGCATCCTCAAGCCTCTTCGGCGTAGCCTAACCCATTCAAGTTAATGGGTTCAAGTTTATAACCTTCGGAGTAATCCACTTAGCCTGGTTGTACTCCCCACCTTAGGAGAATCCATATCCTTTTATATAGCCTTCCTTATGAATGAGGTCTAAAACAACCTCCCAAGATGGTGGTCACTGTTGGGTTTCGGAAGCAAAACAACGCAGCGGAATTTAACCGAAAACCCTCCAGGATCCAAGTGAAACGGGGTAAATCGGGTGTTCAAAAATTTTCATACCTAATTTTTGGTTGAGATCTCTCACTCAACTGTAGAGTTGAATCACAAAACCTGAACAGTTGACGTGTTCAAGCTCTCTATGGTATCCACACGAGCCTCTCGGGATCACCACGCTTCCACCGCACCCCGGCAGATGCGTTTCTCTTGCACTCGTAGTGCTAGCTTGCGTCCTTCAAAGAATTGCAAGAGAAGAGTGCGGCTGTCGTTTTGGGAGGCTAGGGCAAGGAGACCTACGAATTTCTCACTAGAAGTTGTATTTATAGTGAGACTCAACTTCCAGGCCTAATGGGTTTCAAAGCCCTAATCCAATTAGGCTTTAATTTCGGGCTTAATAATGGCTCAACTATTGGGCCCATTATTAATATGAAATTATTGTGAAACCATAACCCAAATTATTAGCCCATGCACTCTAATGATCCAAATAGCTCTATGTGTGCGACCCAATAGGCTCTTACCACGTTGGCAATGATCATAAATCACATTTATGATCATAAGCAATGAGCAGTGTCTAGCAACACATCATTGCTACCCAAGTGACAAGATTGTCGATGATTCGACTAAACCTTTATGATCATCACCGATATATGCCATTGTCCCTTTGTCCAAGATATCAAGACTAAGCACGAGACATGGAATGTGTCACTCTCGTATAGCCCAATCTTTGGTTTCTTGATTACCGAGTAGACCAACTTAAACTGATGACATTGATATCGTATATCAACTCATCCGAGCATGGCCATGCATTTTTCTAAGTCTTACTCTATCAAGGGGCCCGAAGATATCACTCCCGTTACATAGGAGGGACAAATCCCATCTTGATCATACAAATCCCTCCGCATGATATGTGACATACCCAATGACCTCCTTCAAGTTCACTCAGTTACGAGCAACAAAGGAAAGTATCAAAGTATGTGACTCACATGTAGGGAGCCTTGATGATCTTAGGTCGAAGGACTACATATACCATGATCACTATGGGAATCACTTATGACACTCATATAGCAATCCATGTAGTGTTCTCATGGTGGGTCGGTCCAGTACACAAGTTCTCCAACTTGTACCCATATGCAGACTACATATCTCATATTAGTCTCCACATATGCTAGTCGTTATGTATTATTTCAACCCGCTCCACAATAATACTAGACTAGGGACGTTTAAGAATACATTATTCTAGGGTTACAATTATGACTGTTAAGTTACACATAAACAAAACAACAAACATAATTGCTGGATTAATGCCTTAATAAAATATCATGACTCAGTGTGCAAAAATACAATCATCTCATGATTGGCCTTTTGGGCCCAACACTAACAGTCACATCCTAACTACTTGCACCAGGGTGTTGCCTAACCTTGTAGCAAGATAAACCAACTACCCTAATGTTGCCACACTACTTTGCCAGGATTCATTCTTGCACCATAGCAATGAAAAGCAAACCTGGCCCAGTTTCACCATCACAACCTGCAGCCAAAGCCAGACGACAACTCACAGATGTTGGTTAGTACTAACTACCTTAACACAACGACAAGCCACTAGATCTCAGTAACTAGCCTCCAATGACCATAACTGAGCTTTGATACCAAACACTGACATGACCTCCATGGGCCTGCCCAGGAAACCTATGGGAACTTGTCCCATGTTAGTGGTAATTGGCTAATTGATTACATGCGCACTGGTTAAAACCTTTATGCTTCTAGTTATTTAATCCTACATGTAATCATGCATGATTTTATGCTTTGACTTAATCTTTAAAATAAAGAAATACTACTTGAAACATTGCCATGGCATAATTTAATAAAAAAATTACCAAAACTGTCAAAGCATTAAAAGCATTTAAGTGGAATTAACCACACATAATCAATTGTGTGCAAGCATCCAAACAAGAGTAGACTATGCTCGCACCCAAGAGCGACTCTAGAGTAAAATACTCAACATGACCATTGGAGGCAAACTAGTGTATTAAAACTATACACTGAATGACTGTACTGAGATCCAGAACCAAGCTTCCACCTTAGAGCAAACTCCCAGTGGCAAGCTTCGTAAGCCCTCCCTTGTGCTTCACTAGCCTCTGTAGGCCAAAAAGACAACTGTAGTTAGTACCATAACTTAACCAACAAGCAACCCATAAACTAGAATCATAAAGATTCAAATAAACTAAATACCTGCTCACAAGCCTAGCTCAACAACCCTCAACGGTTGCTGGCTCAACGACGCCCAAAACTGCACAACAAAAAGTAAGGGTGTGAGAATCAAAGATTCTCAGTAAGGGGTCTTCAACCTGCAAGAAAAATCCTGAGGACTCAACATATGAGAACATATGTATCCTGTGCTGTGAGCTCATACAGCCTGAGGGTCTGATATATGTACATATAACTAGGTCCCTTGAGACCTCTCCTCATCCTAGTCCTCCTCACGGGGCGTCACTCCGTGCCTAGCGAGTTCTGGCCACTAACTCGCTCCTAGTAAGCCTTAGCTTACTGCCTGATGCAATAATGTAGCCTTCCCTTAGTTGTTGTGCAGGTGAACATGGTGGATGCTCCTTGCTTGCGCTGTAAGAAATCCATTAGGTGTACTAGGCCTCCACATAGTGCCTCAAGTCCTTAGACTTGACTAGGTCACTTATGTACTCTGCCTCCACCCATTTAACCTACCAAGGATGTACTAGGCTTCCACTTGTACCTCAAGGCATGGCTTGGCTAGGCAACAAGTGCACTAAGCCTTCATCCATGGTGCTCCCCTATCCACCATTACTTGGTTCACACTAGTGGAGTGGCAATGATCATGGTTGGACTCATTTACTAGGTTCTTTGGAACCCCAACTAGGTGCACTAAGGTTTCCACATTGAAGCCTCAAATCCAAAGTCTTAACTAGGCTTCTAATGGTACTAAACCTTGCACCTAACTAATGGTGCTTTATTGTGGCCATATTTTCCTTTAAAACTTGCCTTCATTTTGAGTTAAAATAACTTTAAAACTAGACCATTTTAAGTGTTTTGAAGGCATGGAGGTGATAGTACTCCCTCTTAGCTTCACGTGGAATCTTGAATCACCTCAATCGGACACCCGAGCGAAAAGTTATGAAGAAAACAAAACCGGGTGTCAATGCTGTCTCGGCGACGCGTCGCCACAGTTGTCGACGTTCTGCCAATTTCTGAGGTATTGGCGACGCGTCGTGGGAACTCGTATTGATTGGCGATGCATCGCCAAACCTGTGAAATGCCCAGAAAACTTCCCATTTTGCTGCTATGAACTTTGAACACTTTCCAAACATATCAAACATGCATGGATAGCCTTCAAACTTCACATACGTGTAGTACACGTTGCAGAGACCACAATGCACCATTCAAACCAATCCTATGGTGTCCATAAACACCACACAAATCCTTAGAAACTCCCTAGTCCAACATGTTCATTACCATCCACCAACTAATGCCATTCATGAAACTACTTGAATTTAACAAGCAACCAAGCTAGGAATGGCATCAATTATGCTTGAATCATAAATCCCTTACCTCAATTACATAAGAACTAGCAAGAATCAAGCACCAAAAGCTTCGAGCTTCAAACGCAAAGCTCCACTAACGTTTCCTATGGTTCCAAGCAAATTCAACTTATAAGGTACCAATTCAAGCTCATTCTAACTAGAACCAAGCTCATGGAAGCTCAAGAAACCAAGAACAATCAAAGAACAACAAGTCCCAGCTGAATTTAGAGCTTACCTAGCTCAAAAATGTGATTTCGAGCTCAAACCAAGCAACCCATGCAAAAACAAGCTCTTTTCCACTTGGGTTCTTCATGAAACTTCAATTTCCACCAAGAATTGAGGTTTTGGGCGAGATTTGGCTATGGAATTTGAGAGAATGAGGAGAGCTACGGGTTCATAAGGAGGAAGAAGATGAATAGTGGCTGAAAATGGTTCAAAAATGGCTTAAATAGCCAACTTCTCACTTGAGCCCTTCAACTTCTTTAGTTTTGCCAAAAAGACCCCATGTTCAAATAGTGTCTTAAAACTTCGCAATTTCATCCAACTCTTTGGTTTCTTGTCACTTAGGTCCAAAAGATCAACTTATGAGCTAAAATCCTAAACTTATCATGTTGGGGTACAAAATGACCATTTTGCCCCTAGTGACACTTAGGTGCCAAATTAAACCAGAAACCATTTATCCTTTAGATAACTTACTTGATCTTGCTAATTCACCTGTAATCAAGGCGTATGAACTTACCTTACCCACCGAGCGTTTCGCTAAGAGGGCTATAACATTAGGGTTAGTCCATAATCATTCAAATAAACATTAAGAACTCACTGTGGCAGCCCTCCTCAAGCTATTGCTTGGTCTTAGGATGTCATTAGGTCTTATTTAGTACTAACTTAGGCTCTAGAAACCCCAAATTTCACTGCCATGAAACCCAGGTAAAACCCTTACATTTTGCTGTAAATGTGATAAGCTTTAGGTAAACCTCAAAACTAGTGTTTATGGTCTTCCTTGATGCCTCAGTTGTTCTCTGTTGCTTTCTCTTGGTTTTTTGCAGTAAGGTGGTTATGGTGGATGGTGAAGGAGCTTAAGGAGATGGAGCTAGCTGGTGGAGGTCAAATTTGGGAAGAAAATGAGTGAAAATGATTTTTTTCTAGCTTTATATCTTTCTTTGTCATTAGTAATGGCATGGTTGCAAATTTTGCAAACTTCAAGCCACACTTGGACAACAATTTTGCCAGCCATTTGGCATGGGAAAATGATAGTTTTTAACCTCCCATTACCTTATTCAACAATCATTTTGACCTTAATAAAAGTTAAGGAAACTTGGGTCATTAAGTGTCTAAAAACATTAAATCCTAATTTTTTCCTTTGGTCCCCAACAATATCTTAAATTCCATCCATGTCCTTTCCATAGCCATCTTTGCAAATTTGTGCAATTGAGTACACAACTTTTGTACGCTTACAATTTAGTCAATAAGCTACTTGAAAATTAGGCAATGTACTAATGCTTTTTTAAGGACCAAACAATCATTGTATGAACAACTTAAGGGAGTTTGTATTAAATACTTAATACTTCACAATTCATACACTACCATGAAAATTAAAACATATAAGATTAGGTTCTTATGTTGTAATTTTTCAATTTTGTAAAGGTATAACAGCCCGACTCTTTGGGTTGCAAAATTACCATTTTGCCCTTGAACCTCATTTGGTGCCTTTACTTTCTCAGAAGGTAGTGAACTTTGCTAAACTTATCTATTCTTCCAACCTGAAATTGAAATAAGGTTCTAAACAAGATTTCAAACACCTTGCCTTCCTTGAACTGGCCTCCAGCTAGAAGAGCCATAATAAAAGAAACATTCATAAATTGTTTGGATTCCAAACGTTCATAAGTAGTTTAAAATGGAATGGAAACATTAATAACTAATTTGTTAAGGAAACATTCTTAACTAGTTTAGAATAGAAACATTTGCAAATTTTTTACAATACAAATATTTAGAACTTGTTTAGAATAGAAACATTAACAACTTGTTTGGAATAGAAACGATCACAACTTGTTTGGAATGAAAACATTCATAACTTATTTAGAATAGAAACATTTAGAACTTGTTTAGAATGGAATGGAAACATTCATAACTTGTTTAGAGTAGAAGCATTCACAAATTGTTTAGAATGGAATAGAAACATCATAACTTGTTTAGAATGGAATCGAAACATTCACAACTAGTTTGGAATAGAAACATTCACAACTTGTTTGGAATAGAAAGATTCCCAACTTCTTTAGAATAAAATAGAAATATTCCCAACTTCTTTAGAAAGATTCACAACTAGTTTGAAATAGAAACAATCACAACATCCTTGGAATAGAAACAATCACAACATGTTTGGAATAAAATCAAAACATTGACAACTAGCTTGGAATAGAAACATTCATAATCAGTTTAGAATAGAAACATTTATAACTAGTTTAGAATAGAAAGGAAACATTCACAACTAGTTTAGAATAGAAACATTCAAAGCTAGTTTGGACTAAAAACATTCACAACTATCTAAGAATCGAATGGAAACATTCACAACTTGTTTAGAATCGAATGGAAAACATTCACAACTTGTTTGGAATAGAAACATTCACAACTAGCTCGGTATAGAAACATTCACAATTAGTTTCAAATAGAAACAATAGCAACTAGTTTGGAAGGGATTAGAAACATTCATAGCTTGTTTGGAAAACAAACATTCACAACTAGTTTGGAATACAATCATTCACAACTTGTTCAGAATAGAAACATTCACAACCTATTTACAATGGAATAGAAACATTCACAACTTGTTTAGAACATAATGGAAACAAGCATAACTAGTTTTGAAATGAAGCTTTCACAACTTGTTTAGAATAGAGACAATCAAAGCTAATTTGGAATGGAATGGAAACATTGCCAACTATTTTGGAATAGAAACAATCACAACAAGTTTGGAATAAAAATGTTCACAACTTGTTTAGAATGGAAACATTCACAACTTGTTTGTAATAGGAATTTTCACAACTTGTTTAGAATAAAAACATTTACAACTAGTTCAGAATAGAAACATTAATAACTTGTTAGGAATTACAAGATTCACAGCTTGTTTAGAATGGAACAAGACATTCACAACTAGTTTTGAATAGAAACATTCACAACATGTTTAGAATGGAATAGAAACATTCACAACTTGTTTGAAGTGGAATGGAAAGTTCACAACTAGTTTGGAGTAGAAACATTCATAAGTTATTTTGACTTGAAATAGTCATAACTAGTTTGGACTGGAATGGAAACATTTGCAACTAGTTTGGAAATGAAGGATACACAATTGGTTTAGAATAGAAATGGTCACAACTAGTTTTGAATAAAAACTTTCACAACTAGTTTAGAATGGAAACATTCACTACTTGTTTAGAATTTGAAGATTCACAACTTGTTTGGAGTAGAAACATTCACAAATTGTTTGGAACAGTAACAATAACAAATTGTTTAGAATGAATAGGAAACATTCAAAGCTAGTTTGGAATAGAAACATTCACAACTTATTTTGAATGAAATGGAAACATTCACAAATAGTTGAGAATAGAAACACTCATAACTAGTCTCGAATGGAAACATTCATAACTAGTTTGCAATATTAACATTCACAACTTGCTTAGAATGGAATGGAAACATCCATCCATAACTTGTTTGGAAAAGATATATTCCCAACTTGTTTAGAATCGAAGCATTGACAATTAGTTTGGAATGTAAATATTAACAACTAGTTTACAATGGAGGGGAAACATTCACAACAAGTTTGGAATAGAAACATTCACAACTAGTTTGGAATAAAACATTCACAACTTGTTTGGATTAGAAACATTCACAACTTGTTTAGAATGGAATGCATTCATAACTAATTTAGAATAGAAACATTCACAAGTAGTTTAGAATAGAAACATTCATAAATAGTTTATGATAGAAAAATTTACAAGTAGTTTAGAATGAAACATTTACAACTTGTTTAGAATGGAAAGGAAAGAAACACAACTTATTCAGAATGGAATGGAAAAATTTACAACTTGTTTAGAATGGAAAGAAAACATTCATAACTTATTGAGAATGGAATGGAAACATTCACAAATAGTTTAGAATAAAAACATTCACAAATTTTTAAGAATGGATTGGAAACATTCGCAACTGGTTAAGAATAGAAACATTCATAAGTTGTTTAGAATGGAATAGAAACATTCACAACTAGTTTATAATGAAATGAAAGCATTCACATCTAATTCAAAATAGAAATGTTCATAACTTCTTTACAATGGATTGGAAACATTCATAACTAGTTTGGAGTATAAACATTCACAACTTTTGGAAAGGAAACTTACACAACTAGTTTGGAATAGAAGCATTCACAACCAGTTTAGAATAGAATGGAAGCATTCACAACTTGTTTAGAATAAAAACACTCAAAACAAATTTAAAATGGAAACATTCAAAACAAGTTTGGGATAAAACCAATCAAAACTAGTTTAGAATGGAATTCAAGCACTAACAACTAGTTTGGAATAGGAAAATTCATAAATTGTTTAGAATAGAATGCATTCAAAACTTCTTTGGAGAAGAAACATTCACAAATTGTTTAGAATGGAAACACTTTCAAGTAGTTTGTAATAGAAACATTCACAACCAGTTTGGAATGAAAATATTCATAACTTGTTTGGAATAGAAACATTCATAACTTTTTTTCAATAGAAACATTTAGAACAAGTTTAGAATGGAAACATTCAAAACTAGTTTGGGATAGAAACATTCACAACTTGTTTATAATGGAATTCGAACATTCACAACTAGTTTGGAATATAAACATTCACAACTTGTTTTGAATGGAATGCATTAATAACATGTTTGGAGAAGAAACATTCACAAATTGTTTAGAATGGAAACATTCTCAAACTAGTTTGTAATATAAGCATTCACAAATAGTTGGCAATGGAAACATTTACAACTTGTTTAGAAAAGAAACATTCATAACTTGTTTAGAAAATAAACATTCATAACTTGTTTCAAATATATTGGAAATGTTCACAACTAGTATGGAATAGAAATGTTCAGGACTTATTTAGAATGAAATGGGAACATTCCCAACTAGTTTAGAATAGAAACTTTCAAAACTAGTTTAGAATGGAAAAGAAGCATTCACAAATTGTTTGGAATAGAAACTTGCACAACTTATTTAGAATGAAATGGAAACATTCATAACTTGTTTGAAGTAGAATAGAAACATTTGCATCTTGTTTGGAGTGGAAACATTTAGAACTTTTTTGGAACGGAGGTATTTGTAATTGGTTTAGAATGAATTGGAAACATTCACAATTAGTTTGGAATCAAAACATTCACAACCTGTTTATAATAGAAACATTCACATCTTCTTTGGAATAGAGTCATTCACAACAAGTTTAGAATGGAATAAAAAAACTCACAACTTGTTTAGAATGGAGTGAAAACATTCACAATTAGTTTGGAATAGAAACATTCACCACTTGTTTAGAATGGAATGGAAACATTGAAAACTGGTTTAGAGTAGAAACATTTAAACTTGTTTAGAATGGAATTGAAACATTCAAAACTTATTTAGAATGAAATTAAATGATCACAACTTATTTAGAATAGAATAGAAACATTCAAAACTAGTTTAGAATAGAAACATTCAGAGCTTGTTTAGAGTAGAATGGGAACAGTCAAAACTAGTTTGGAATAGAAACTTTCACAACTAATTTAGAATAAAAACATTAACGACTAGTTTGGAATAAAAAAATTCACAACTTGTTTCCATATGGTTAAGGGTGCTTTTGTGTAGGAAGCTGTGAGCACCCTTATGCATATTGGAGTAGTTCTTGAAACCATTGAAGCTAAGGGGCTTAAATTGGCACTTTCAAACATCTTTTGGAGCTTGCATGCCCAAGTTCAAACAAAGGAGCCTTGTACATGTTCTCTACTGTACAACTGACTTCATCCATTAGGTTCATGCCTTTCCACACAAGGAAAGCAACCTATGTCTCAAGGCAAGGCAGTGACACCAATGGAAGCATCAAAGTGCACCTACAAGGCCTAATTGTGCAAGTTCAAGGTCAACAAATCTATAGCCATTCAAAAAGAGCTATTTTAAGTCAATATGCCTTTTTTAAGTTATTTTCTAGCTATCTAGCCTAAGAGAAGGTAGCATACTTGGATGAAAGAAAAATGCCCAGGTTTTTGTTTTATCATGCGCAAATGAATCCTAAAAGGAGTCTAATTTGTGTCAATTCATATCCATGGTGACAAGGATGTATCTTAAGGCTTATCCTAGCTTTTCTAGATCATATATTATGGAAGGCAAGCTAATCTAGTAGCTTGCATATGTTCTACACTCCTAAGTGCACAATTTCAAAGCTTTGAGCCCACACATGTAACCTTCGAGACCCTTTTGGAGTCATCTCATGCCATTTATTTGTATGGTCAAACTTCTCATATCCACAAGCTCAAGGACTCTCATACACAATTTGTTGAAGATTTTTAACTTGACTGATCACTTAGAAAGTCCCAGAATTAGAAGATCCAAGCATAAATCCTAAGTGGCACTAAAAGTGCACCCGAGAAGACTATTTAGGGATTTGTAGGGCTAATCTTGTGTTGTTGCATATTTTACCTTCATTTATTTTTTATTTACATTATTTAGGATTTTTTTAAGGCCTAGGAGGTGATTTAAATCACATTGAATAAATGAAATTTGCTGTATACAAAAGACATGTGCAAAACATGTGGTTGAGTTCTAGTTTGACTAGGATTTCTTATGTGCTTTGAACATAGGTTTTTTATGCAAAATTTGGCTTAGAATTTGCCCTAGTTTTTGTCTATGAAAAGGCTTATTTTTCCATGGTAGACCATAGCATTTGACATGAGTAATATTACTATTGTGAGAGAAAATTCTCATTGGTTCTTTGAAGATAACCTTAGCACATAAGCTAGACTTGTCCTCTTTGCTTTTCTTATACTTCTTGTTTCTAATCACAAGTTGATTAGGGGTGGGGGATCCAAATTCAATTTCTCTGATGCATTTATGGAGCTTGCTTGCATTTTAGGCATGTTTCATGGCCTTTATGTTAGTGTTGTGCCCAAAAGCCAATCATGAGATGATTGTATTTTTGCACATTGAGTCATGATATTTTATTAAGGCATTAATCCAACAATTATGTTTGTTGTTTTGTTTCTGCGTAACTTAACAAACATAATCGTAACCCTAGAATAATGATATTCTTAAACGTCCCTGGTCTAGTATTATTGTGGAGCGGGTTGCAATAATACATAACGACTAGCATATGTGGAGACTAATATGAGATATGTAGTCTACATATGGGTACAAGTTGGAGAATTTGTGTACTGGACCGACCCACCATGAGAACACTACATGGATCATTATATGAGTGTCATAAGTGATTCTCATAGTGATCATGGTATATGTAGTCCTTCGACCTAAGATCATCAAGGTTCCCTACATGTGAGTCACATACTTTGATACTTTCCTTTGTTGCTCGTAACTGAGTGAACTTGAAGGAGGTCATTGGGTATGTCACATATCATGCGGAGGGATTTGTATGATCAAGATGGGATTTGTCCCTCCTATGTAATGGGAGTGATATCTTCGGGCCCCTTGATAGAGTGAGACTTAGAAAAATGCATGGCCATGCTCGGATGAGTTGATATACGATATCAATGTCATCAGTTTAAGTTGGTCTACTCGGTAATCAAGAAACCAAAGATTGGGCTATACGAGAGTGACACATTCCATGTCTCGTGCTTAGTCTTGATATCTTGGACAAAGGGACAATGGCATATATCGGTGATGATCATAAAGGTTTAGTCGAATCACCGACAATCTTGTCACTTGGGTAGCAATGATGTGTTGCTAGACACCGCTCATTGTTTATGATCATAAATGTGATTTATGATCATTGCCAACATGGCAAGAGCCTATTGGGTCGCACACATAGAGCTATTTGGATCATTAGAGTGCATGGGCTAATAATTTGGGTTTTGGTTTCACAATAATTTCGTATTAATAATGGGCCCAAGAGTTGAGCCATTATTAAGCCCAAAATTAAATCCTAATTGGATTAGGGCTTTGAAACCCATTAGGCCTGGAAGTTAAGTCTCACTATAAATACAACTTTTAAGTGAGAAATTCGCAAGTCTCCTTGCCCTAGCCTCCAAAAAGGACAGCACACTCTTCTCTTGCAATTCCTTGGAGGACGCAAGCTAGCACTGCGAGCGCAAGAGAAACACATCTACCGGGACGTGGTGGAAGCGTGGTGATCCCGAGAGGCTCGTGTGGATACCATAGAGAGCCTGAACACGTCAACTGTTCTGGTTTTGTCATTCGACTCTACAGTTGAGTGAGAGATCTCAACCGAAAATTAGGTATGAAAATTTTCAAACACCCAGTTTACCCCATTTCACTTGGATCCTGGAGGGTTTCGGTTAAATTCCGCTGTGCTGTTTGGCTCCCGAAACCCATCTCTTTATACCATTGAGAATCACATCAAGAAACATTCACAACTAGTTTGGAATAGAAACATTCAAACTTTTTAGAATGGAATGGAAACATTCACAACTAGTTTTGAATAAAAACATTCATAACTTGTTTAGAATGGAATACAAACATTCACAACTAGCATGGAATCAAAACATTCACAACTTGCTTAGATTGAAATAGAAACATTCACAACTAGTTTGGAATAGAAATATTCATAAGTTGTTTAGAATGGAATGGAAACATTCAAAACTAGTTTGGAATAGAAACATTCATAACTAGTTTAGAATAGAAACATTCACAACTTGTATTCAATGCAATGAAAACATTCATAATAAGCTTAGAATAGAAACATTCACAACAAGTTTAGAAAAGAAACATTCTCTACACATTTAGAATGGAATGGAAACATTCACAACTAGTTTGGAATAGAAACATTCATAACTTGATTAGATCAAAATGGAAAGATTCACAACTAGTTTGAAATAAAAACAATCACAACATGTTTAGAATGGAAGAAAAACATTCACAACTATTTTGGAATAGAAACATTCACAACTTGTTTAGAATGGAATGGGAACATTTAGAACCAGGTTGTGTTGGCTTTCAGGAGCCAAACAAGCATTGCAAAAGATAATCAAAACTCTCTAGTATCTAAGTGAAACGGAGTAAATTGAGTGTTCAAAATTTTTACCTAGTTGGTTAAGATCTTTCACCCAATTGTTGAGTCAAGTCATAAAGAATTGAAGAGTTGACCTATTCAAGCTCTCTATGGTATCCCCACAAGCCTCTCATAGCACCATCCTCTACCATGTCCCGATAGATGTATCCCTCTTATGCCTACAGTGCTAGCTTGCATCTTTCAAGGAATGGGAGGAGAAGAATGCAGCTGGAAATTTTTAAAACCCTTCTGATTTCGTCCTTAGGGAAGCTAGGGCAAGGGCTACAAAAATTGTCACTATATGATGTATATATAGTGAGGCTCAACTCTTAAGCCTAATGGGTTTCAAAACCCTAATCCAATTATGTTTAATTTTTGGCTTCATAATGGCTCAACCTTTAGGCCAATTATTAATCCAAAACTATCATAAAACTAAAACCTAAACAATTTGGCCCATGCATTCAAATAATCCAATTGGCTTTAAGTGTGTGACCCTATAGGCTCCAACCACATTGGCAATGACCATAAATCACATTTATGATCATAAACAATGAGTGGTGTCTGGCAACACATCATTGCTACCCAAGTGACAAGATAGTCAATGATTTGACTAAACCACTATGATCATTATCCATATATGCCACTGCCCTTTTGTCCAAGATATCAAGACCAAGCATGAGACATGGAATGTGTCACTTACATATAGCCCAATTTATGGTTTCTTGTTTCCCAAATAGACTAACTTAAATTAATGACATTGATATCATATATCAACTCATCCAAGCATGGCCATGATGTGATAGCCAAACGCTATCGCCTCGATCTGGCCGAACTCCCTGCCACAAGAATGGCCAGAAGAAGCTGGCGCTACCCGAGAAAAGGTGTGATCATGCACCTCGGGAGATAGCCGAAGAGCTCCGAGCCCGGCACGCCAGGAAAGCCCGAGGACACTACTCGGCCCCCCAAGGTTGTGAACAGATCGCCTTCGGAAAAGCGGCACCAGACATAGCGAGCCGAACATGATATCCCCGAAGGCGGAACTCCCTGAAACTGGGAACCCCCGAACTGAGGGCTTGTTTCCCGAAGAGGCTCTGTCCGTACCAAAGGACGACCTCACCCAGGGACCTCGGGAGTATGGCAGGAGCATTTATGGAAGCATTTAAGGAAGCCTCTGACACATCCATTCACAGACGCCACAATCCGCCTCAAAAGGCGCACTGCCACGCTGACGCCATCAAAATCACATCATGGCCCATCTCAGCACACGGCTCAAGGCAACCTGCTATCAGCTATCTGTCTCCTATGCCCAGAAATTCAGGAACATCCGACCGAACACGTGTCGCGATCTGAACGGGCTAGGCGCTCCTATAAATACCAGGAATTAAATACTTGGTAGGAGGCTGGTTGGCAAAATACTGCTCCCACACTATGAGAAAATTACCAGGCAAGACTCCTCAGCCCTTTGTGCTATTTTCTCTGCCTTTCTCTCAGCCAACCACTGACTTGGGCGTCGGAGGCTCCCCCCCCGGAAAAACACTCCGGGGGCCTCCTAACCCTTTGTTTCTGAGCTTTCAGGCACACTCCCTTGGGCGATCCATCCACCAGGTGTTCTTCCTCCCAGAAGTCTCTCCACCAGTCATCATGACTATAAACGATGAGGCCCCTGGCCATCATTTGGCGCCGTCTGTGGGAACCCGCTCTGAGATCGCCGTCGTTGAGACTCGGCGTTCTAAGGACAAGGGACTCCCAAGGTCCCCGTCCGCGCCTGAGATACAACCGGCTGCTGAGCAAACACTCCCAGGGACTTCTGCGCCTGAGGAAGACCGCCCTCTGGTAGTCACCATGAGCTTCTTGAGGGACTTTCAGCGTTCGGTCGTTGCTGAAGTGACCCAGCAGATCGACCGAAGGTGGCCACAGCAAGCACGGGCCCAGAGACCCCCCTCACCGACACGCCCTCGGGAGAGAAGCCCCAAGTCTACACATCGCAGTTCGGGGAGTGGAGACCCTCGCGAAGAATCATCCACAGAAGATATAGCCCTCGGGAAACGGCCTGTGGGACAAACCGGGTCCAAGCGACCGAGAGTCTCACAGCGAAGCAGTTCGTCGCCTGAGGCGAGGTCCTTGTCCCCTCAGCGCCGAACTCACTCCCCGAAGAGACGCCGACGATCTCCATTCCCTGAAGAAGGCCCTAGCGCCACAGTGCTTATGGAGAGGATACTAGCACGGCTGGACAGAGTGGAGAAACAAGTGGCCAGAAAACCCGTTTGGGCCAGACTCTCTGGAACATGCTGCGAAGATGACTCCCCATTCATTCAGGCCGTCGTTGAGGCAGCTATGCCAGGTAACTTCAGAGTACCTCGTCTGGAAATTTATGATGGCCTTACAGATCCACAGGCCCACTTGACGAAGTACAGACGTAGCATGATAATGCGCGGTGCTGATGACGCTACCATGTGCAAATGCTTTGAAGTCACCCTGACAGGGCCAGCAACTGCGTGGTACAATTCATTGCCTTCAGGGACCATTACTGAGTTCCAGGAATTGTCCACGGCCTTCACGCAGCAGTTCATTGGGAGCCGGCCAACGGCGAAGATGCCTGTGCAGATGTTCGACATAGAGCAGAGGAACGGAGAAACCATCCGAGACTATGTCGAAAGGTTCAACAGGGAAGCCCTAAGCGTCCCAGACTTCTGGCCCAAAATCCGCATTCTTGCCATGACACGGGGCCTTCGGCGGGACTCACAGCTGTTCTACGAGTTCTCAAAGGACCCCCCGGACACCCTCGGAGAATTTTACCGAAGGGCCGAACAGCACATGACAGCCGAGGAGCTAAGAATGGCAGGGCCGAAGTCCGATCACCACCGCGCCGAAGGGTCCATTCAACAAGCTCGTCATCCGACGGAACAGCCAGGACGACCTCGGAGGACGCGGGGAAGGAAACCTCAAAGTTTCACCCCCCTGAGCACCACACGGACCAGCATCCTCATGGCGCTGGAAAGGCAAGGGACGCAGATTCGATGGCCAAGGGCCATGACCGCCGATAACAAAAAGAATGCCAAGAAGTTTTTCCAGTTTCATCGCGACCACGGTCATGACACCAAAGACTGCTTCCAGCTAAAGAAGTACATAGAGTCGCTGATAAAACAAGGCCAACTTCGGAAGTACCTACGGATGCCTTCCCCAAAGAGGAGAAAAGAGGAGGAAGAAAGGGCCGAAGACGAGGATTACGACTCCGACAGGCGGAGAAATAGAAGTCCAAAAAGGCGCCCTCCACCTCCTTCAGGGGTTATCCAAACCATCACCACGGGGCTCCCATCCTCGGAAAGAAAGCGGAAAGCCAGAGAAATTGCAGTCATGGAGTATCAAAGTACATCAAAGAAGCTGGCTTGCAAAGATGGCTCCACCGTCGTCTTCCCCCACGACGATCCGCTGCTGATTATGGCGAGAATATGGAATTGGGACGTCAAAAGAGTGTTGCTTGATGATGGCTCAAATGCTGACGTCCTATTCTCGCACCTGCTGCCGAACTTGGGCATCTCCAGTAGCGAACTGAAGCCTGTCACCTCGCCCACTTTTGGGGTTGGACCATCCGAACTCCCCGTCCTCGGATGGATCGATCTCCCGCTGATGATGAGAGGGACTTCGGTAGACAGAGCAGCTGAGTTGTACGCCTCCACAATGGCAAGATTCATCGTCATGGACGTCCCGTCCTCGTACAACGCCATCCTTGGAAGGCAGACAATGGGGAACCTGCACATTCGCCCTGATGTGAAGTACTTGACTGTCACATTCGCCACCAAGGATGGAGATGCAGAGATCTTCATAGACCAGGCCGAGGTAAGAAAGGTGTTTGTGAAAGCACGAAAGGCTCCGGCAAACAACTCTACACAAACGGTGGAGGCAAAGGCGCAGGAGAAAGGCAAAGGAGAAGATCCCGCAAAGGCAGAAACGGAAGCAGTAGATCTTGTCCCAGGACAATCTACCCGAATAGGGAAGAGCTTGGCCGAAGGTGACAAGGAAAAACTTGTATCCTTTCTGCTGGAAAATAAAGATCTGTTTGCCTACTCGCCGAAAGATATGCCAGGAGTAAACCCTGGCATAATACAGCATAGCCTCAAAGTAAGCCCGGAAGCAAAACCTGTCCGGCAAAAGAAACGGAGCATCTCAGCCCACAAAAGCAACTTTGTCAAAACCGAAGTCCAGCGTCTCCTAGATGCTGAAGTTATCAGGGAGGTCAAGTACCCCGAATGGTTAAGCAACGTGGTCATTGCCACAAAAGAAGGTAGCAGCAAACTCCGGATGTGCATCGACTTCAGAAACTTGAACGATGCTTGCCCGAAAGACTCATACCCTCTGCCGCCAATAGATCAACTGGTAGATTCAACTGCTGAATATGGGCTCCTAAGTTTCCTAGACGCCTTCAGTGGCTACCATCAGATAAGGATGGACCCCGAAGATGAAGAGAAGACTGCCTTCATCACCGAGGGAGGAACATATTGCTATATCAGGATGCCCTTCGGGCTCAAAAATGCAGGAGCCACCTACCAGAGGCTGATGAACAAGGTCTTCAAAGACCAAATGGGGAGAAACATGGAGGTGTATGTTGATGATATGATAGTCAAGAGCAAGCTGCCTGGCTACCACGTTGCAGATTTAGAGGAAACCTTCCAAAAGCTCAGAGCCTTCGGGATCCGCCTTAATCCTGAGAAGTGCATCTTCGGGGTGACCTCGGGAAAATTCCTTGGGTACATGGTATCCGAAAGAGGCATCGATGCTAACCCCGAGAAGATTAAGGCTCTGCTTGAGTTCCGAACTCCTGCCACAGTCAAAGACGTGCAGAGACTCACCGGAAGAATAACCTCTCTGAGCAGGTTTATTTCCAGGTACGGAGATAGGTGTCGACCTTTCTTCAAAGTCCTCACAAAGGCAGCAAAAATGGAAGGCAACCTCGGAAGAAATGATCATCCTTGGGATGAAGATTGCCAAAAGGCCTGGGAAGAACTCAAAGTCTACTTGGCCAGCCTGCCGACTCTGCGACAACCTCGGGAGGAAGAGCCCCTCGTACTCTACCTCGCCGTCACAGAAAAAGCTGTGAGCTCGGTCCTTGTGAAAGAAGAAGGGCCAAAGCAATGGCCGGTCTACTATGTCAGCAAGTCCCTGCATGGCGCCGAAATCAGGTACCCTTTGCTTCAAAAAGCTATATACGCCTTGGTGCTTGCAGGGAGAAGGCTGCGACCATACTTTCAGGCTCACCCCATCATCGTCCGAAGTAGTCTGCCGCTACGGGATGTCATGAAGAGAGTTGATCATTCGGGAAGGCTCTCCAAGTGGTGCATAGAGCTGGGCGAACACGAAATCACGTATGAGCCTCGGAAGGCCATAAAAGCTCAAGCACTGGCAGATTTTATCGCCGAAATACCCACCACTGAGGAGAGCCATTCAGATCCAAAAGAGGGTGAGCCAGAATGGACCTTGCACGTAGACGGAGCCTCGGGGTCCGAACACCAGGGAGCTGGAGTAATTATCAGGGGCCCCGAAGGCCTGGAGGTAACGAAGGCTATCAAGTTCAGCTTCAACGTCACCAACAATGTAGCTGAGTATGAAGCCCTCATAGCGGGATTACGCTTGGCCAGAAAGATTGGCGTGAGAAACTTAAAGGCTCACAGCGATTCCCAGCTGGTAGTTCGGCAGACGGCAGGAGATTATGGGGCGAAGGACCCAATCTTGGCAAAATACCACGAGCTGGTAGCAAAGCTCATCCAAGAGTTTGACGCCGTACGGATCGAAAATGTACCTCGGCGGAATAACACTGAGGCAGATTGCTTGGCGAAGTCGAAAACATATACCGAGGTGCTAGACCATCCGAGCATCTCAGTGCTGAGCATGGCGACCTCGGGAACAGGGTGGAAAGACCCAATAAAAAGATACCTCGCAGAGAATTTGCTCCCCGAAGACCCCGGCGATGCTGCAAGACTGCGAAGACGCTCCGGAAGATTCTTCCTGATTGGCGAAGAGTTATACCGGCAGGGATATGCGAATCCGCTGCAAAGATGTGTGAATGAAGAGGATACTGAAATGGTCCTTGAAGAAGTTCACGAAGGCATGTGTGGTTCACACATTGGAACTGATGCCCTTGCAGCAGTGATACTCCGCCAAGGATACTTCTGGCCTACCCTGAGAAAGGACGCAAGACAGTTCGTCCGGAAATGTGGTAGCTGCCAGAGACACGCGAAAATCCAGAGGACACCCTCGGAAATGGTAACTTCGGCAGACTATCCTTGGCCCTTCGCAGTCTGGGGTATAGACCTTATTGGGCCACTCCCCACAGCACCCGGAGGCGTGAAATTCTGCGTGGTAGCAGTGGACTATTTCTCAAAATGGGTGGAGGCAGAACCACTAGCAACTATCTCGGCAAAAGAAGTGCAGAAGTTCGTATGGAAGAACATTGTATGCAGATTTGGCATACCGAGGGTACTAGTAGCTGATAATGGATCCCAATTCATAGACAAAGGATTCCAGGAATTTATCAGCGACCTCGGAATAAAGATGCACTTCGCCCCAGTAGCTCACCCCCAAAGTAACGGGCAGGTGGAAGTATCGAACAGGACCATAAAAGATGGCCTGAAAAAGAGACTGGGAGAAGCAAAAGGGAAATGGCCAGGAGAACTCCAAAGCGTATTGTGGAGCTACCGAACGACGCCCCGAAGGGCCACAGGGGAAACTCCCTTTTCACTAGTCTTCGGGACAGAGGCCATTATCCCAGTCGAGATAGTCAGACCATCAGTACGGGTGCAAATATTTGATGAAGGTGGAAACGACCTCGGCCTCAGAACCAAGCTCGACCTCGTCGGCGAACACAGAGAAATAGCCGAGCTGAGAAGAAAAGCTTTTCAGCAAAGAGTGGCCGCGGCTGTAAACTTACGGGCCAGGCCAAAAGAGATCAAGAAGGGAGACCTCGTTCTCCGAAAGGCTGACTTTGCACCCCGAAAGCCGTCCCACGGAGTACTTCGCGCAAACTGGGAAGGACCTTATTTGGTTCTCGCCGAAGTACGAAAAGGCGTGTACAAACTTGGCGACGCCGAAGGCGTAGAATTGAAAAATACTTGGCACTCAGACGCCTTGAAAAAATTCTACGCCTAAGATGAAGCGGAGGAATTGTAAGTACAGAATGCTCTTAAGGAAAGTTCTTAAGTATCCAAAATTGTGCAAAGTAGAATTCCGCGAAGATGCTCGCCGTAATAAAGCGCAGATTGACCTCCCAGAGTCCCTTGAGCCATCACGCTCGGGAAAAGATGGAGAAATCTCGCAGAGGCAGTTTTCCGAAGTCCCTTGAGCCATCATGCTCGGGAAAGATGGGAAACAAGAACGTCGCAGAAGTACTCGCCGAAATAAGCGCAGAGACAGTTTTCCGAAGTCCCTTGAGCCATCACGCTCGGGAAAAACGGAAAACAACTCTCGAAAGATTTCCTAAGTCTCTTGAGCAAACATGCTCGGGACAAAAGGAAAAGAAGGAAAATTTTTTGACTAAGGAATTTCCGAAGTCCCTCGAGCGAACGTGTTCGGGACAAAATGGAAATGCAAAAGCCTGCAAAAAGACTTAGTCAAATTTTTCAGACTTTCCAAAAAGCCTCTGGAGCGAACAGGCTCGGCCAAGGGAAGGTAAAAAAGTTTCTTTGATCGCAGGTTTTCCGAAGTCTCTTGAGCGAACGTGTTCGGGACAATGGAAATGAAGAAACTTGCAAGAAAAGACTTAGCCAAAAAAATCTTCATTAAGAGCAAAGCTGCTTTACAGTAAAGAAGTGCCCGAAGAAGGAATACAAAATAGAAGGGAAGGAAAAGGGGCCCTAAAAAATAGCCTAAGGGTTCGCGGCGTCCCGAGAGCCACTCGCTGGCCCGCCCTTTTCCACCACCTTTCGCGCCGGCATTGAAGGAGGAAGTTTCAGATGCTCGACCTTGGACCATTCCCACCGAGGTCCCTCAGGAATATTTAGGGCCTCAAGAAAAGAGAGGTCTAAATCTGGGAACCTCTGGAGAACCTGGTGACGAGCAAGGCAGAAGCCGTCCTGAAAGGCAACCTTCGCCATTTGATCAGACTCGTTCTTATCAAGCTCGAGGTCGTCAAGGTCGTCCTTCAGTTCAGCAATCTCCTCCTTCAGCGCCTTTATCTCCAACGTCCCCTTGGACCCCTTCTTCAAAGACTCGACCTCAGCCCGGAGAGTGTTATTCTCACTCGTCAACGACACTATAAGGCTGTCAGAACCAGCCTTGTGCTTGAGAAGATCTTCGTTGGCGGCGAGCATCCCCTTTATTTGATCACCGAGGTCAGCGATCTTCTGGGAGGAGACCTTTTGAAGTTCTTCTTTTTCCTTCCGGAACTCCTCCCGAAGGGCAGTCACTTCTTTCTCAGCAGCCTCTTTCAGCTGCTGGTTTTTGGCGGCCGACTCCGCGAGTGCGATCCTCGCCTCATTCATGGTCTGAGTGGCCGAAGTTCGGAAGGCAACCTCCCTGGCCACCCGAACTCGGAGAAAGCCGGCGTACCCCAGCAGCTGCAAAAAGATAAAACGCAAGGTCAGTAAGAGCCAAACACTTAGGAAAAAATTGAAGGGAAAGAGCTGTGAAGGATATACCTGAGCAGCATGCTCGGTGATCTTTGCGGCGAGAGTGTTATCCCCCGGATGGGCCGCCGCTATAGCCTTGAAGGAGGCCTCGGTAAGCACCCCCTTCGAAATTTCCTTCGCCATTTGAGGACAGTCCTCGGAGTACAAATTCATGTCCTCCGTGAACGTCCAGAAAGGCTCCTTTGGTATCTTCCCTTGCGGGATTTTGGCGTCCCGAAGAGCTCGCTTCCGAGCATGTTCGGCCGCCCAGTCAGGGGTAGTCAACTCCCCTGCGTGGCAAGAATGAGAAGGAGATTAAAGACAAAGAAGGCAATCCAGAAAAAACAAAGGAAGTACACTTTGTCTGGAAACAAACCTGGTGGAACCTCGACAACGACGTCCTCGGAGTCCTCGGCCTCCTCGGTTGAAATGCCCTTGCCCTTCCGCCTGCGCCGCTCCTCGGCAGAAGGTACTTCTACCACTACATCAAGGAGGGCCTGCGACGCAGTAGGACTTTGAGGAGGGACGTCGGTTGAAGGGACCTCGGAAGCAGCAGTCTCAGACGCCGGAATCTCGGCGGACCCAGGCTCCTCGGCAGTCTCCTCGGGAATTTCTTCTAGAGGAACCTGGGTAGCTCTCTTTGCCCGTTTCCTCGAAGGCCCCGCGCCAGTAGACTTCCGCCTTCGGGAAGCCGCCTTCTTCGTCTGATCGCCCTTCTCCACTTGGCCGGTGAAAAGGGACTTGTAATAGGCGGCAGTCCCGTCGCCCATCTCTGAAAAAGGAGAGAAACATCAGCGTAAGTCCGAGGAAAAAATAGCAAAGGAGTAGAAGATGACTCACTTTCGACAAGCGTTTCGAAAGAAATCTCCTCCTTAAGAAGCTTGACCAACCAGGAATCCTTCCCGGCGATGGCAGGAGCTGGCATCTTGAGGTCAGTCTTGTGCTCCTTTACCACCTTTAATTCCCGAAGGACCTCTTCGGTCATCAACTTCCAGTTGATTGGAAAAGGGTAAAGGGCGCGCGGAGCGACCTCGGGATCCCAGTCAGAGACAGCCCGAATGCGGGCGTCGAAATCCGCGAACACGGGAGCCAACTCTGGGGTCAGCAGCATCCTCGGATCAACAACGTCCACATCCAGTGTTCCCTGAGCCCATTTGGTCGGAACGTACGACCAGGCCTCGTCCATCTTCAGGAAGAAGAACTTCTGTTGCCACCCCCGCCAGCTATCCTTAGTGGCGAAGGTGAACATGAATTTCTTGCTCCCGGATCCCCGAGGTAGCATGAAATAGAAGCCACCCTTCGGGACCACAGAGAGCTTGTAGTACTGCATAAAGATTATAAAATGGGGTTCTATCCCGAAGACGCCACACATGCAGAGGTAGGCGTTAAAATAGCAGAACGAGTTCGGGGGAAGCTGGTTCACAGCAATGCCATGAAATTTGCAGAACTCGCACACCATCTTCGGGGGAGGATACCGAAGACCGGCCTTCAGCTGGGCTCGGAAAACGGTAACCTCCTTACTATGGTTTGAAAAAGCATAATGGCTAGAACGAGGCAGCCTAGTAATGGCGTAAGAGGGAAGAAAGAATTTTTTCTTCCACCTCTCTAACTTTGCAGGGGTGGTGCAACAAGGATGGGCTAAAAGAGGCTGCCAGCTCTCAGGAATGGGCATTTTTGACATGAAAACGAGTTTGAAAACGGAAGAAAACAGTTTCCAGAAAAAAAAAACTCAAAAGAACAGAGGGATCAAAACGCTCTGGAAAACAAAAACCCACCGAAAGATTTGCCAAAATCTGAGGACGCCATCGTGAAAGTTGGCTGGAAAAAAGCTCTGATTAAGGTAGCTCCGCCACAGAAAGCAAGAAAATGCAAGAACAGGGGCAAAGCAGAGAAAAGAGCAGAAGAAAAAGCAAAGGGAACTTATGATGGAATGGGCTATTTATAAAGCCAGAGGTGGGTAACCGAAACATCGTCATAAGTACCCTTTGGAGGCGAACCGTCGCCGTAACTGCTCTCTGCACCTGAAAAGGCGTGCCCTCTGTAACCGACGTGACTCTCCTCCAATGGCAAAGCGCCACGTGTCAACCGCTGCGGAAAAATGGTGGACACGTCCTCCAAACGTCCCTTGAAAACTGGGACACGTCTTCTGACATCCCTGGAAAACTGGGACGCGCCGCTCAGACTGACACGCTTGGCCAAACAGACCTGCAGAAACAAAGAGCAGGCCAACTCGAGGACGCCAAGAGACAGGCTATGGCCGAACAGCCCATGACCTTCGGGCAAGAGGTGTATCTTCGGCACAGGCTCCGCCTCGAAGACACCAAAGAACAGGCCAAGGCCGAAGAGCCCATGATCTTCGGGCAAAAGGCGCATCCTCGGAACAGGTTGAGCTTCCAAAGAGACTCCCATAAACAACCTCGGAAAGAGATGCAAAACCGAAGTCTTCACTTCGGCTTTCCAAAGGGGGGCATGTGATAGCCAAACGCTATCGCCTCTATCTGGCCGAACTCCCTGCCACAAGAATGGCCAGAAGAAGCTGGCGCTACCCGAGAAAAGGTGTGATCATGCACCTCGGGAGATAGCCGAAGAGCTCCGAGCCCGGCACGCCAGGAAAACCCGAGGACACTACTTGCCCCCCCAAGGTTGTGAACAGATCGCCTTCGGAAAAGCGGCACCAGACATAGCGAGCCGAACATGATATCCCCGAAGGCGGAACTCCCTGAAACTGGGAACCCCCGAACTGAGGGCTTGTTTCCCGAAGAGGCTCTGTCCGTACCAAAGGACGACCTCACCCAGGGACCTCGGGAGTACGGCAGGAGCAGTTATGGAAGCATTTAAGGAAGCCTCTGACACATCCATTCATAGACGCCACAATCCACCTCAAAAGGCGCACTGCCACACTGACGCCATCAAAATCACATCATGGCCCGTCTCAGCACATGGCTCAAGGCAACCTGCTACCAGCTATCTGTCTCCTACGCCCAGAAATTCAGGAACATCCGACCGAACACGTGTCGCGATCTGAACGGGCTAGGCGCTCCTATAAATACCAGGAATTAATATTGGGCAGGAGGTTGGTTGGCAAAACACTGCTCCTACACTCTGAGAAAATTACCAGGCGAGACTCTTCAGCTCTTGTGTGCTATTTCCTCTGCCTTTTCTTGGCCAACCACTGACTTGGGCGTCGGAGGCTCCCCCCCCCCCCCCCCCCCCCCCCCCCCCCCCGGAAACACATTCCGGGGGCCTCCTAACCCTTTGTTTCTGAGATTTCAGGCACACTCCCTTGGGCGGACCATCCTCCAGGCGTTCTTCCTCCCAGAAGTCTTTCCACCAGTCATCATGACTATAAACGATGAGGCCCCTGGGCATCAGTATGTTTGATTACATTATGTAGAAAGAAACAACACACAAAATTATTGTAATGATGCCTCAAAAAAATATCATGACTCAATGTGCAATATACAATCATTTCATGAATGGCTTTGGGCACAACACTAACAGTTCAGAAAAGAAACATTCACAACAAGTTTAGAAAATGAACAATCATAACCTATTCAAAATGGAATAAAAACATTCACAACTAGTTTGGAATAAAAATGTTCACAATGTGCTTTGATTAAGAAGGAAATATTCATAGCTAGTTTTGAATAAAAACATTCAAAATTTGTTGAAAAAGAAAGAGAATCATTCACAACTAGCTTGGAATAAAAACATTCACAACTTGTTTGGAATCGAAACATTCAAAACTAGGTTGGAATATACAAATCTCCAACTTGTTTAGAATGGAATGGAAACATTCATAATGAGTTTGGAATAGAAACTTTCACAACATGCTTATATTGAAATGGAAAAGCTCACAACTAGTTTGGAATAGAAACATTCACAACTAGTTTAGAATGAAATTACATTCACAGCTAGTTTGGAATAGAAACATTAACAACTTTTTTAAAATGGAATAGAAACATTCGTAACCTAGTTTGGTATATAAACGTTCACAACTTGGTTAGATTTAAATGGAAACATTCACAACTTGTTTTGAGCAAAAAGAAAACATTCACGAATACTTTGGAAAAGAAACAATCACAACTAGTTTGGAATAAAAACATTCACAACTTGTTTGAAGTAGAAACATTCACAACTTGTTTAGAATGGAATGGAAACATTCATAACTACTTTGGAATAGAAACATTCATAACTAATTTGGAATAGAAACAATCAGAAATTGTTTAGAAAGGACTAGAATCATTCTCAACTAGTTTGGAATAGAAACATTCACTACTAGTTTGGAATAGAAACATTCACAACTTGTTTAGAATGGAATGGAAACATTCATAACTTGTTTAGAATAGAAAAGTTCAAAAACTACTTAGGTTGAAATAGAAAGATTCACAACTAGTTTCGAATTGAAACATTCATATCGTGCTTGGAATTGAATGGGAGCATTCACAACTAGTTTGGAATATAAATATTAACAACTAGATTCGAAGAGAAATATTCATAACTTGTTTAGAATGGAATGGAAACATTCACCACAATTGTAGAATAGAAATATTCACATCTAATTTGGAATAAAAACATTCACAACTTGCTTAGAATTATATGGAAACATTCACAACTAGTTTGGATAGAAACATTCACAAATTGTTTATAATGGAATAGGAACATCCACAACTAGTTTGGAATAGAAACCTTCACAACTTGCTTAGATTGAAATGGAAACATCATAACTAGTTTAGAATAGAAACAATCATAGCTTATTCAGAATGGAAGTGAAAGATTACTACTAGTTTGGAAAGGAAGCATTGACAACTAATTTGGAATATAAACATTCACAACTTGTTTGGAATAGAAACATTCACAACTTCTTTAGAATGGAATGGAAACATTCATAACTAGTTTAGATTAAAAATATTTACAACTAGTTTGGAGAAAAAACATTCACAACTTGTTTTGAATAAAATGGAAACATACACATCTAGTTAGGAATGAAAACATTCGCAACTTGCTTAGATTGAAATCGCACATTCACAACTAGTTTTGAATAGAAACATTCACAACTAGTTTTGAATAGAATCATTCATAACTTGTTTTGAATAGAAACATTCATAACTTGTTTTGAATGGAAACATTCATAACTTGTTTGAAATGAAATGGAAACTTTTGCAAGTAGTTTAGAAAAGAAAGAACCACAACTAGTTTTGAATAGAAACATTGACAACTTGTTTGGAATGGAATGGAAACATTCACAACTGGTTTTGAATAGAAATGTTCACAACTTCCAAAGATTGAAATGGAAACATTCCAAACTGGTTTGGAATAGAAACATTCACAACTTGTTTAGAATTGAATGGAAACATTCATAACTAGTTTGAAATAGAAACATTCATGACTAGTTTGGAGCATAAACATTCATAACTTATTTTGTATAGAAACATTCATAACATGCTTAAAATTGAATGGAAACATTCACAAGTAGTTTGGAATAGGAACATTTACAACTTGTTTAGAATGAAATGGAAACATTCACAACTCTTTTGCAATAAAAACATTCATAACTTGCTTAGATTGAAATGAAAACATTCACAACTAGTTTGGAATTGAAACGTTCACAATCTGTTTAGAACAGAATGGAAACATTCACAACTAGTTAGCATAGAAACATTCACAAGTAGATTGGGATAGAAACATTCACAACTCATTTAAAATGGAATGAAAACATTCAGAAGTAGTTAGGAATAAGATCGTTCACAACTTGCTTAGATTGAAATGGAAACATTCATAATGAGTTTGGAATACAAACATTCACAACTTGTTTAGAAAAGAAAGGAAACATTCACAACCAGTATTGAAAAGAAACATTCAGAGCTAGTTTGGAATAGAAACGTTCACAACCACTTTTGAATAAAAGCATTCATAACTCGTTTAGAATAAAAAGATTCACAACTTGTTTATAATGGAATTGAAATATTAACAAGTAATTTGGAATAGAAATATTCACAACATGTTTAGATTGAAATTCAAAACCTTCACCACTAGTTTTGGATAGAAACATTCACAACTTGTTTAGAATGTGATGGAAACATTCATAACTAGTTTGGAATAGAAACATTTACAACTAGTTTGGAATAGAAACATCACAACTTGTTCGAAATAGAAACATTCATAGCTTGTTTAGAATGTAATGGAAACATTCACAACTAGTTTAGAATTGAAACAATGATAACTAGTTTGGGATAAATACATTCATGACATGTTTAGAATGGAATGGAAACACACAACAAGTTTGGAAAAGAAACATTTCACAACTAGTTTGGAGAAGAAGCATTCACAACCTGCTTAGATTGAAATGGAAACAATCATAACATGTTTGGATTTGAAACTTTCACAACTTGTTTAGAATGGAATGGAAACATTCACAATTAGTTTGGAATAAATACATTCACAACTAGGTTAGAATAGAAACATTGACAACTTCTTTAGTGTGGAATGTAAAGATTCACAACTAATTAGGAACAGAAACATTCACAACTTGCTTAGAATGGAATTAGAACATTCACTACTAGTGTAGAATAAAAACATTCACAACTACTTTTGAATTGAAACTTTCACAACTTGTTTGGAATAGAAACATTCGCAACTAGTTTTGAATAAAAACATTCACAACAAGTTTAGAATAGAAACAATTATAGCTTGTTTGGAATGGAAACATTCACAACTTGTTTAGAATGCAATGGAAATGTTCACAACTAGTTCAAAATAGAATCATTGACAACTAGTTTGGAATAATAATGTTGACAACTTGTTTAGAATGGAATGCAAACATTCACAACTTGTTACAAACAGAAACATCCATAACTTGCTTAGATTGAAATGAAAACATTTTGGAATGGAAAAATTTTGGAATGGAAACATTCATAACTTGTTTACAATAGAATGGGAACATTCTTAACTAGTTAGGAATATAAACATTCACAACTAGCTTGAAATAGAAGCATTCGCAACTTGTTTGTAATTGAAACATTCACAACTTCTTTAAAATGGAGTGGAAACATTCACAACTAGTTAGGAATAGAAACAATCACAACTCATTTAGAATGGAATGGAAGCATTCATAACTAGTTTGGAATAAAAATGTTGACAACTTGATTAGATTGAAATGGAAACATTCACAAGTAGTTTTGAATAAAAGCATTCACAACTTGTTTAGAATGGAATGGAAGCATTAATAACTAGTTTAGAATGGAAATATTCACAACTAGTTTGGAAGAAAAACCTTCACAACTTATTTAGAATGGAATGGAAACATTCACAACTAGCTTGGAATAGAACCATTCATAAGTGGTTTACAATAGAAACATTCATAACTTGTTTAGAATGGAAAAGAAACATTCACAACTAGATTAGAAAGAAACATGTAGGGTTTTGGGAGCCAAACAAGTGTAGCGAAATATAACCATAACCCTTCAGGATCTAAGTGAAACTGGGTAAACCGGGTGTTCAAAATTTTCATACCTAATTTGGTTGAAATCTTTCACCCAACTATTGAGTCAAATCACAAAACCTGAATAGTTGACTAGATTAATGCCTTAATAAAATATCATGACTCAATGTGCAAAAATACAATCATCTTATGATTCACTTTTGGAATAACATTAACAAAACTTTCATAACCTGGTTAGATTAAAATGGAAACATTCTCAACTAGTTTGGAATATAAACATTCACAACTAGTTTAGAATAGAAATATTGACCACTTTCTTAGATTGAAATGGAAACATTCACAACTAGTTTGGAGTAGAAGGATTCACAACTTATTTAGAATGGAATGGGCACAGTTGCAACTATTTTGGAATAAAAATATTCACAACTTGTTTAGAATAGAAACATTCACAGCTTATTTGGAGAATAAGCATTCAAAACTTGTTTAGAATTGAATGGAAATGTTCACAACTAGTTTGGAATAAAAACATTCACAACTAGATTGTAATAGAAACATTCACAACTTGTGTAGATTGGATTGGAAGCATTCACAACTAGTTTGGAATTGAAAT